>CAUZXS010005676.1:5000-85000 GCA_963585895.1 Sepioteuthis lessoniana | reverse complement strand
CTTTAACTACTGACGCTATTTATAGAAACAAATTCGAAAAGTAAACGCTACGCAATACAACAGTATAGACGCTCTTCTTACAAAGTAGTAATGCACATACAAAAGTTACATCACTTTTGTAATAGATCCTCCACTGATGATGGCCCAAAGTTGGGCAGAAAGTACTTAGGAAATAACTGATTATGGGAGGTTTATCAACCAATTCCCGCCGAATATCATAAGATCTATACAGCAATTCAAAAGGATTAACAAAAAATATGTAGACAAAAATGTCTGTTCAATCAAATATGTATCAATGTATATATATATATATATATATATATATATATATATATATAATCAAACATGCTTAAATGAACGACTGCTACCTAACCACACACACACACACACACACACATATATATAATTAGAAGAAAAACTCAACAGACCGTCATTTGGCTATTATAAATTTATTCCAACAGATCACTCCATATATATTACCAAATAACCTTTAATAACCAGATTTTGAATTCATAAAAAGTATTTTTGTGTATACTTTGAAATTATCCTTTTCCAACTGTCGTCTTGATGTTGAAAAGAAATGCTTAGACCTTCCACTGGATCTGCGTTTGATGTAAAGTGTCAGTTTAAGGTTCAATTTCAACAAAAACTTCCGACAGTCGTGGTCATAAAAGTCTGTTCTGTTTTGTATCTCGACTGAAGTAATATCATTGTAGATGCGATCTTTCTTCACACAGTCGCCCTCATTTTGAGGATACGTTCACTCTTCATGCCACTAATGATTATATTTAGTGGCTCTGCAGTTGAGCGGTAATTTGGCCAACAGTATATTCTCTTTCTGCAGTTGTTATTTTAGAAGCAAACACCCAAAATTATTTCTCTTCCGCGTGCAACTTCAATGTCAATAGCATTTTTTTTTTTTTTTTTTTTGGCTGTGGTAATCACGTTTAGTCAGCCCTACCCACATCAAATAACCTGCATTGCTGTTGAGAGAAACCACAGGCTCTTCACAACTATCTTTGATAAGCTATAAATAAATAAAAAAATTTTGCAGGCCGGCAACATCTTAAAAATCAGAGGAACCAACACAAAAAAATTATAGTGTATGTGTGTATATATATATATATATATATATATATATATATATAATTTTCTTGATATTCTTGTCTTTTTATATACAAGACGTTCAAAAAGGATGCAACAGTTCTTTGGGAGATTTTTCTCTTTTAAATCTTAAAACATAATGCACAATCTGCTAGAGATTTATAATAACTAGCTTTGGGCTCCTCATCGTGGTAAAAAAATCTTTTTCTCTGCCCTGCTGATAGACTTTTTTTATATTTGGTTTGTTTGGGTTTTATGGCATATCAAATCAAACATTGTTTGTTATTTAATGCCAAATCCTCTTTATACACTTATATTGAAAATATGATTTGTAAACACATTTTATTCATAACGTTTTCAAATGAGCCTCACCTCATTCTTTTGCCCTCCGTTAAATGGTTTCAAGTATTGCTATGTATCACTAACAATTCTGTTAAACATCAGTCATCGGTTTACATTCACTTAAATGTAAAACAGTTTTATTTCAAACAATTCAATTTAGCATAAATCATTTGTTTGGACACTGTTTAAATGTCAGACAGTTCTATTTCACCCATAGATAGGACTCTATCAGGTGCTACCACTCTGAGCCAGAGTGGACCTGGGAGCATTGCCAATGAAAGAGTACTCCATATTGCCCCAAAGCTCCAGCATCACCAGAACCTCACTCTCAGATTTTTAGTGCAGTAATTCCTTACGTGGGCGCGTTTCCCATCGGGGGAGTTTGTTTAGACCAAATTAATGGCCTTTTAAGTTTCCTTCACGGGAATTGCAGTAAAATTTTGAATATGTAAGAATTAATTATTACAGGGGTCATCAGAATTTTTGAAATACCAAAGTGGGGCATGGCCCAAGATCGGTTGAAAACTGCTTGTTTAGTGTCAACCAGGACATTCGTTGGGGATGGTCTTACCCCTCTGCAGAGATGCAGTCGGTGTATTCTACAGCTCCAGCTGACAGGGCTATTTTTTATGTAATAATCTTTGAATTTCTTAAATTAATCCTAATACTCTTTTTTTTTTAATGTGCTAGTGTTTCTATATTGTTACTTTCATCATCGACACTGCTTCATCTCAAAAGCTTAAGGGGGGTGTCCTCGTGGTGTAATGGTTAAAGCGATGGAGTGTGGAATCGTAGTAAGCGAGTTCGTACTCCAGTCGCGCTATTACGTTCACTTTCGGTCAAATACCCTTGGGAAAGGTATGAACCCCCTTATCCTCCCAGCTATGGGTTAAATAGTACCACTACTGTTCCTCTAGGAGAATAGATTTGGCATTAAATAACCTACAAAGGTTGATATGCCATTAAACAACCAAACCAAACCAAACCATCAAAATCTTAAAGGCTCTGACATCTTATGTAGACCAGGATACAAAAATTAGATACCCTTATTATTGTTATAATTACACATAATCAATGTAATTAAGAGACAAAGGATAGAGTTGAGGATTTGACAGGTACAACGTTCTCTGTTGCGATCGAATCATAAAATTTACGTCTCGGTAAATACAATAAAATGATAAGAAAATACATGTCTTGGTTATGACACTAAACTGTATCCAGTGATTAGGTTCCAACAGGGAAGTCTGCAATTACTCTTTGGTTGCCATTACTCCCAGGTTGACTCTCATCTAGATTTGTAGTACTTGTCAGGATCCCATCCATTAGTAAAATAGATATGTTTGAGGTAATGTTTAAAATGACTTTGAACAAGATTAAAAGATGGGCTCTTAAAACATTGATATTGAAACTAAGTACGGAGCGGTAACCAGTGTAAAATGATTATAAAACATTTATATTACATGTATCATCCTCATGTCGTGCCGCTAGCACGGATATCCCTGACCCTCTCTCGCCACTTCTCCCTATCATTCATCGCCTCTGGCAGGTCTTCAGGGCTACATTCCGTATCCTCACATAGCTGCTGTATGTAAGTTCGAGCTGGTCGTCCTGCTTTTGCTTGGCCATATGCGGGGGTCCATAGGAGTACATCACTTATGAGCTCGTCCTTGCTTCTCCAGAAGTGTCCTGCATGTCTGGTTCGTCTAGCTTGGATAGTTTTCGTGATGGGAGGCAAGTAGCAGTATAGTTGGTGCCTTGTGGGATGTTGCCGCCAGGACTTGTTCAATATTGTTCGCAACGTTCTTGTGTAATTGCCGTCTAGCTTCTTCTCCAGCCGTTTAGTTAGCGTCCAAGTAGTGCATTCATATAGCAGTATCGACACGACCGCTGTCTGGAAGAAACTGCGTTTCATTTTATCGGTCAGGTCTGATTTCCATATGATCGATAGCCTATCGATAGCTGTCCATGCCTTCATTAGCCGTGTGTCGATGTCTTTTTCGGTTGATGAGACGCTGCTTCCTAGGTAAGTGAATTTGTCTACCAGTTTCAGAGAGGTTCCGTCTAGTGTGGAAATGTCACCTGTTTGATTATAGCACATATGTTCAGTTTTGTGCGCATTGACATGGAGGCCAATGCCTGCGGCGGCTCGTTCCAACTATGCAGTAGTGTTTCGGCTTGGTTGGGTGTATTCGCCAGTAACGCTATGTCATCGGCGTGGTCGGCGTCGGTAATTGTAAATGATCGGGAAGATACTTTTATTTTTGTTCTAACATGTATAATTTGCGACCACTTTCGGACTAATACTCTTGAGGAAGGTTTTAACTCTCATATTACCTCAGCTATGGGTTGAATAATACAGCTACTGTTTTTCTACAATGTTAGCTTTGACAATGACTTCGGTATTGAATAACTTAAGGTTTGACATGACATGAAACCAACCATCCAACCAAAAATAAAAGGATAGCAGTCTGACATTTCGATACACACCCAATGGTAAATAATTAACACTGTTTGCAGAGTATTAAAATATACTAAAATGGTTCATTTTGTGGGTAATCTCCACTTATATCTAAAGTAACGTCCTATTGTTGTCACCTATTAGTCTCCGATGCCAGAAATCTGGGTCAGTGCCTGAGCTACATTTTTATGGAAAAACCGGCAGTTGCCGGTAAGTTTCCGGAGTGTTCAATCATATTCGGTTTCTGAGGTGCTAACCTGCTGGATTTCGACATCATATTTAGCGAGTTCGAACTTAAATCACGTTGTAACGATCACTTACGGACTAATACTCTCGGGGAAGGTATTAACTCTCTTATCTCCTCAGCTATGGGTTGAATAATACAGCTACTGTTTTTCTACAAGGATAGATTTGACTCTAAATAAGCGAAGAAAACTCCCATCTAATAACCAATTCAGCTTCTACGCATGACACTAAACTGTATCCGGTGGTGAAATAACCGTTTGAGATTGATAATGATCAAATGAAGAATATTTTTTAATGCCATTAAACAAAGAAACCAAACCAAGATTGTGTTTTTTTTTTTTTAAAGAGGTCCACTTACACTCAATAGTGAAAATCCACCCCACACTGTGTGACATCCTGGTAAGTTTCCGGAGTGTTCAATCTTATGAGGTTTCTGAGTTGCTTAGTAGTTGCAAATATTGCATTTAATAGTCATTTACGTTTATAGCATAAAACCTACAAGAATCGATAAGCTGATTGAAACATCATGTATCCAAATATTGATTGAAAGCACTTTAAAAAATTTGCAATTCCGTCTCTTCTCGTTACCAGCAGTGTCAGAACCAGAACGATTATCAATTCCAACTCTTGCAATGTCTCAAATATTTTGTACTTTAACTTGAATTATAAGACTTAAATATCTCAATAAACCCTGAAATAATGTGTTTCTATACAATTTTTGGTACCTCCAACACAGATACGTGCGTGCGTTATATATATATATATATATATATAATATATATATATATATACACATATATAACCAGTGTTGCTCAGAACAATTATCATAGCAAGAGTTGCCTGAATAAGTTCAGACATTGGACTATGGAATATGTTACCCTTCTCTTTCATTGGTTTTCTACCGAGACTAAAGGACTCAATCTTTTTCTACGAATTCTGTATTATTACTACCACCGAGTTATGATTAATATTAATTATGAATGATCATAATGACGTATCAATAACAAGCCAGACCGTTTGAGGTTGATAATGATCAAATGAAGATTATTTCTGAATAAGGCTATAGGATGTGGGAGACAGCCAAGTACACAAAACATATTTTTTGCTTGGCACAAAACAAATGAAACCCGAGACATAAAAATAACTGGTTAACCCAAACAAAACTTATCAAAGCTGTTACAGCTGCAAAGCAACTACAATGTTTTTTTATTCATCCCGAAACGCAAAGAGGCATTTTCATCGTTATAAATAAAGCACTCGATTACAACATTTTATGTTAAAGTTATTGGTTTAATGGCATGTCAACCCTTAATGGTAATTAAATACCAAATCTTGCTATATATATATATATATATATATATATATATATATATAATTTGTAAGTGAATAATTTATTGGTAATTTTATTTTCAAATGAGAGCGAATTTGTTTTGCAGTCATTTAAATGGTTTCAATTATTACAATGTAGTACCATTAATTTAATCAAACATCAGTTATTTGTTTGTGCACAGTTAAAAGGGTTCAAGTTGAAAAAATTATTAAATATTTCTATTTGACCTACGGAGATACTACCTCTCAGGGCCAGAGTGTACCTGAAAATTATGGCAATGAAGGGGTATTCCACATTCCCAAAAGCTCCAGAACTGGAACCTCACAATCAGAGGTAGTTTCGTGTCATACCTAAGACACTTGTTGGGGAGGTGTCTTACCTCTCTGCAGAGATGAAGTTGACGTATTCTGCAGCTCCAGCCGACTGGGTTGTTACAGCATTTTGTTTAAGATTAAAATCCAAACATGCTGAACAAAGTGATTCTAAAGTCTAATATTTAAAAGAAATAATTGAATATGACGCTTAAAATCATTTGAATTGATTCTTTTTTTTCTTTTCTTACTTCAAATACTTCTGAACTGAATGTTCATTGTATGAAAATGTAGACTCGGCAAAGAGATTTCATGTCCTGGAAATGACACTAAACTGTATTCGGTGGTGAAACGTTTGTTCTGGAGCTCTTGGAAGTGTGGAATCACCCTTTCTTTGCCACTATTCCCAGGTCCACTTTGACTCTAAGCAGTAGTACCTGTTAGGTTCCATGTAGATCTGTTTGAAAATTATTTATAATACGTGAAGCAATCTAATAAATGATCATTATAAAATAATAATACAGGGTGATTAAAAAGTAACCTTCTATTTTAAAGTTATTATAATTTACTTAATCATATCAAAATATGAAAAGAAATACCGGCTCATTAGCCTAGTGGGTAGAGTCTTTGCTAAAGGCCCATGAGACAGGTCGAGTCGTACCAAAGACTCAAAAAATGGTACTTGATATCTCCTTGCTTAACACTCAGTATTATATGGTACGGATCAAGGGTAAATGGAGCAATCCAGGGAAGAGAGTAGCACCCTCCCCTACACCTCGGTATATTAGATATTGAAAAAGAAACATTCGGGTCGCCCTCGACTACGGTCGTCAACTTTACTTTCTAAATAAATAAATTATGAATATTTTAAAATAGGGAGTTACTTTTCAGTCACCATGTAATTACTTTAAACCATATGAGTAAGTAAAGTTGGCGACCTTAGTCGAGAGTGACCCGAAGGCTCCCTTTTCAATAGCTACTACACTGAAGTGTAGGCAGGGCTCTACCTCTTTCCCTGGATTGCTCCATTTTACCCTTGATCCGTACCTTGTAATGCTGAGTGCTAAGTAAGGCAGTATCAAGTACCATTTTTTGAGTCTTTGTTTTAACAAAGAAATGGTCATTCCATACGTTATGAGATCTAAGAAGCGATTTTTTGTTGCTTTGACCTAACAAACGTACAGTTTTATCGTTTTGGAGCTTTTAGTTTCTATTAATCTACCTACAGAATACTTGAAAGACAAAAGCATAAAATTAAGTTTCTTACACACACACTCATATATATATATATATATATATATATATATATATATATATATATTCACCTGGAAAGAAATATCAGGGCCTTATGACATTAACATATGAGCTAAACTTTTCATGATAATATCAGTAACTTAGAAAATGAAGAAATTTACTCTCTGAGTGCGAAAAACCGCCCTACCCACCACACCCAAATCCCAAAGGTCGTAAACAGAGTACAGATCCCAAAAGATGAAAGTGTATATTTTCAGAGTTTGCTCATGACAGAAGAAAATAAACATTTTTTTATTTTTTCAAACGTTGGCATCTTTCTTAGGGACTTATTCAATAGCTTTGGTAGATATTTCTCGTTGTACGATGACCAGGTGATTCTCACATTCAGCTCTAGTTTCGGGAAAACTATACATTTATCCATCCTTTCCTCAACAATCAGGATGAGTCACAGCCAATTTTTAAAGCAAAATTGATTTGATGACCCAGTCGGCTAATGCTACAGAATACACCGACTGCTTCTCTGTAGAGGGGGGAAACTTCCCCAACGAGTGCCCTGGTAATGACACTAAACAATCTGATGGAGAGGCTCCAGTAATGCTGGAGCTTTGGGAAATGCGGAGTACTCCTTCATTGCTATTGCTCCCAGGTCCACTCTGGTTTGGAGTTGGTGGCACCTGGTGGTATCCTATCTATGGGTCAAATAGAACTAAACTACGAACTTATGCTAAACTGAATTGTTTTAAATAGAACTGTTTATATGCATAAAAGGTGGATTTGGCATTAGATAACTTACAATGGTTGTGCAAGTAGAGTTAAGCAAGTTATTATAGTAACTCCAATTAGTTAATATCTGACCATTTTTTTAAATTTACTTTTACTTTTTTATTTAATGTGATTATTTATGATCATGGTGCACAACGTCCATTTATATGTTATGTCAGAATGATACGAACATTTTATCCAGAGCAGCAACGTTCCGACATAACATGAAATGAACAAGAAAAACTGTGTAGCAATTACAGATTTACCAGTCAAAGAAAACGGTGTGCACCTGTCAAGCTATGGGCGTATCTAAAAAGAAAAAAAAAAGACATTAGCTTAATTGAACTACCGTTGCCACTTGCCTAAGTTCATTTGGACCACACAGGTGACAGTTTGAAATGTGGGTATTATTTCTGCCGCACCTTGTACTACACTGCGATCCTAAACAGAATTACCACGGGTTGTGTTTCTAGCTGAAGTTACAGATGGACGAACAAAGAAAGCAAAGGATAAAATAAAGAAAGGAGTGGAAACAAGGGAGGAATTTATTATACAGATATACATTTTTTTCTTTTATCTTTTTATTCTTTTTATCTTAAAACAGAAATTGACGCGTATATTAATCACTTGATTTGTTTTTATCTAAGAAATTCTTAACACACCCTAATCTCTTTCCTTTTTTCTTTAATTTTCTACATAAAAACTACCTTTATTAAATGAACAATTGCTGTTTATTTTTATCTTAAAGTGAAAAGATTTCTTTTCACTGCCACCCCACTAAGAAATTCGAGGCGTTGTACATAATCTTGTCACAAGGTAAATTGTTTTCATGGAAACGCAAAAAAAGTATTTATAATGACTGACAGCAATGAAAGCCGGAAACGATAAGCTCTTAAACATGACTTCTGAAATTGCCTGTTAAGCATCCGAAGACATAAACCTTAGCCATTCCAAGCTCTTAATTTACCGTATCCACTCGTATATAAGTCGATCTTTTACATAAGACAACACTTGGTTTCTTGCAAGAGGACCAAAAAATATTTTGACGTACTTTGTACGTAAATTCAAAAATATATTTTTAAAAAGTTTTCGAACTAGGACACTGTTGAAGAAACAAGGACAAACTCATAAGTGACGCTCTTCTATGGACCCCTACACATGGACGTGCCTGTTTTGCCCGATCTGAAGAACTTAACATAATCTCTGTGGGAACACAGGATGTAATTTGGGAAACTTTCCGGGAGCGATGATTGATAGGGACGGATGAAGAGAGAGGGTCAGGGAAATCCGTATTGTCAGATGATGATCTCTTATAATTCACCAATAGTTCACCTGTCCGCTCGTACCATTGGGACTCCGCCATTTTTGTCCAGATTTTTTTATCAAATTTTCAGAAAGAGTAAGAGATTCACCCCTCCCCTCACAAAAAAGATTTTTGAGAGTATTCAGCAAAAATATTTTACCTTTTTATTTTTTCCAACTCTTCTAAATGAATAGCCTTGTCGTCAGCATTTAAAATACGCTGACTGTATCCTCTGCAAAGAATTAAGACTCCCATCCAAAAAGAGGGTGTCCTTGGTATGTCACTAAACTGCATCTGATAATGAGGCAATAATTCGGGAGATTATAATAATTTGAAGAAACCTTTCATTGCCATTACTCCAGAGTGGTTGTACTTGTTTGAGTCTTGGCCTTATGAGTAGAGTGTTCGTCAATGGTCCGGGAGACCAGGGTTCAATCCCAGGTTGAGTCATACCAAAAAATGGTACATGATGCCGCCTTGCTTAACACTCAGCATTATAAGGTACATATTAACGGTAAAGTGGATCAACACAGGGAATGGAGTTGTTCCCTCCCCTTCACCTTGGTGTAGAAGCTATTGAAAAGGAAGTCTTCGGGTCACCCTCGACTACGGTCGCGAACTTTTTTTATTTGGTGTCATATACAGAAAATTATTTGCATAAAAAATAAGTTACTTAAGCTATAACAGTTAACTAAGGATTTTATTAGTTACTTGAAACCATAGAACAATGCGCGAACAAATAACTGTTACCAATAAAGATAATTATTAGAAACTGTTTACTTATTAGTATTAGATAGGAATCATTGAAGCCATACAATAGTGTACAAATTATTTGTATTAGATTGAAATACTTGGCATCCTATAAGTGTTTTCAAAAACTCTTCAGAAATATTGCTCAGTTGGCTGGGGCTGTAGAATACACAGACTGCTTCTATGCAACGAGTGTCCTAGATATGATACTAAAAATCTGATGGTGAGGCTTCAGTAATGCTGGAGCTTTGAGGAATGTAGAGTACCTCTTCATTTTCATAGCACTAATACCCTTGGGAAAGGTATGAATCCAATTATTCTCCCTCCAGCTATGGGTAAATAGTAGGATAGACTAGGTTCTTCAGCCTTGGTGAGGCAACTAGTCTAGGAGAAGGAAAACTCTGAATTCAAACCTGTTAAACTCCGCTTAAAAATTGACCTTGTGTCATATCCTGCCCGAGCGGAGGGGTTGGTAAATAGTACCTCTTCATTTTCATTGCTCCCTGGTCGACTCTGGCCCAGAGTGGTTGCACCTGATTAAGTCCTATCTATGGATTAAATAGAGCTAAACTGTATACTAAATTGAAATGCTTGAAATAGAATTGTTTTTAAGCTAAACTGAAATTCTTTGAGATAGAACTGTTGATATGTATAAAAATGGATTTGAAATAAATATTTAATATTAACTAAATTGGTTTTAAGTAATCCAAATTGTAATTTACTATTCGATACCTGACAGTGTGATGATTCAAAGATGGATAAAAATTCAGGGTTCAGTTTAGTATTTTACGTACATTGCAAATTGACCCTCTACTTTTAGATCCATTTCCTTCGCTTGGATTTTTTTTTCTTTATCGAACAAGTAAATCAAATGCCCCCCCCCAAATTTCTTTTATAAAAATGTTTTGTGGTTTTAGATATTGAAAGCATAAATAAAATTTGATTAGTTTGGCCTAGTGGGCGGAGTGTTCGCCAATGGTCCGGGAGACCAGGTTGGGTCATACCAAAGACTTTAAAAAATGGTACTTGATACTTCTTTGCTTAACACTCAGCTTTATATGGTAGGTATCAAGTAGAGCAATCCAAGCAAAGGATTCCAAGCGCCCTCCCCTACACCTTTGTGTAGTAGCTATTGAAAAGGGAGCCTTCAAGTCACTCTCGACTAAAGGTCGCTAACTTTACTTTTTACTTGAGTTTGTTCGAAAAATAATGTCCGATATGCATTTCAACCATTGAGTAATAAGGTTATTTATACCTGTACAATAAGACTCTAAAAAGTTTTGTGGCCAAGAAATCTTTAAATGTAGAGTTTAATCTCCTTTGGAACAACTTTTTTTTTTATTCCCCAAGAAAAGAAAGCAGACGCTTGAAAAAATGGTAATCGGTGAGTGAGAGATTAGAACATGATGGATGTAGCTAAGTCTCATATCCCAATTTGGTGAGCTTCTGCAGTGTCATCCTAGTAATACGTAGCTAAGTGTTAAAGTGTTGTTATAAGGGAAAATTACGACCAAACTTGAAAAAAAAAATAAAGCATCGTCTTTTTTCTTAATGATTTGGGGCATATAGCATTCAAAATCAAATTCTGAAAGAAGTGATTGGGAATTAACAAAGGGGACACTTTGATCATTTGGAATGTGAATTTTCTATGTAAATACAATCAAAATCATGTGAAAACAGAACTTAAACACTTTATATTAAAATTGGACTGTCAAACACAAAGTATTTTATTGAGATTAGTGACCATCTTTAACCCCGTAAATAATACTTGTAAGTACTGCTGATAAAAATAATTAAACTGAAGGATATTATTTGTGATTTTATATTCAGTTAGTTAATGACAGTTATCAATGACAAATATTGACTTGATCTTTCGTAGTAACGTATATATATATATATATATATATATATATATATATAAGAATGTCCGTAAGGCAAACAAACTCCATCTTCAATGCACAGAAGTTATCTTCTTTTTATCAAGTTAAGCACAACATTTTCTTTAGCTTTGCTTCGACAGGCACTTAAGCCTCCGGTTGCTTACGACACCTGCGGTTCTTAAGTGGCAACACATCTCAACGAACATGTGTTGTGCATCTATCGTCGGTGAAAACGATGCTCAAGGAAACCTGTGCGTAAAAGACATTTGAAGAGTCTTTGCACAAGGGCCCTCCCACTTTCTCGCCCTTAAAAATCGGGGTTCTGTGACACAAAAGATCTCTTCGTCTGAAGATCTCTTTGGCTTCCCTGGATAGACGGATTGTCTTTAATGCTTCAATAATACCTATCGTACTCTTGTTAAATCCTGAAGAGCTCTTCCGTCTCGCCTGAAAATGTCAGCCCGGTCAGCGAGGATAAGAATATAACTGCATTCTATGCAGAGGATTAAGACTCTCTCACCCCATCCCAAAAAGGGGTGTCCTTTATATGACACTAAACTTCATCTGGTAGAGAGGCTCCAAATCTGAGGAGTGTGGAGTACATTATCATTACTCCCAGGTACACTTTGACCCAAAGTAGTAGTACCTATAAGGCTCTATCGTGAGAAAAAGAATATTAGCTTGTTTTTGGATAGGGGGACCTTTCCTTAGGCAATAGCTCCTTACTAAGACTAAGTTTATCGCTTCACGCTTGAAGCGCCCCAAAATCGAGAATGCCGAGGGTATCAAGCATTTTTAATGACGGCCACAGTCTCGATTTATGCATTGCTTCCCATTATATAATTATGATTCCATGTCAAATATGACTTGATTGGAATTCGAATAAATATTTTTTGGATTAAATAGCTTTTATCGGAAATTATTAATATTAGAAGTACTTGATAATGTATTTCTCATTTACTCCATATCATTATTGCCCAGTCGGCTGGGGCTGTTGAATACACTGACCCCCCCCCCTCCAATGAGTGTCCTGGATATGACACTAAACAATTTGATGGTAAGGTTCCAGTAATGCTGGGCCTTTGGGAAATGCAGAGCACCCCTTCATTGCTATTGCTCTCAGGTCCACTCTGACCCAGCGTGGTTGCACCTGATAGGGCCCTATCTATGGGTTAAGTAGAACTAAGAGCTTACTTATGCTAAACGGAATTGTTTGAGTAAACTGAATAGCTTAAAATAGAAATGTTTTTGACAATTAAATGGTATTTGCATCATAACTGCATGCTTATGCTAAACTGAATTATTTGAAATAGAACTGATTTTTGACATTGAAACTGTATTTACACTAAACTGAATTGTTGTATATAACCGTTTAAATAAACTGAATAGTTTGAAATAAATGTTTTTGACAAACTGTACTAATGCTAAACTGAATTATTTTAAATAGAACTGATTATTTACATAAAAATGGATTTGGCGTTAGATAACCTACAAAGGTTGATATGCCATAAAACCTAACCAACCAACCCACATCATAAATTGACTCTTATATAGAAAATATATCTAAAAATTCATGTGTGAGGGTGCGTGCAATACAGGAATGCGTGTGGTGTAATACTGATCGCAATAGATACTGGACCGGACGAATCGAGTTCAAGGAGACTGTTTTTTATTGCTAATTTAATTGGAAAACCATGAACCCTTCTCTACCATCCTCCTACCAGCTATGGTTAAAATAGTAAAACAGGTTAAGCTCTCTACTCTTTGGTGGCAACCAGTCTAGGAAAACAATTGAGGGGAGAATTAGGCGTCCTTAGGGCTAACATCTCATAAAATCTATTTGATACTGACTCTGCACACTCCCATCGCAGGTGTGGTGTGACTGAGATGCCATATTCCACTATGCGACTGCAGGAGGCAGTTATGTATTCTATCTAAAGCTGTACTCAACGAAGTAATGAACAAGTGAAAATAGAAATGTGAAAGCTAAGATGAAAGACACTTCAAACTTTACGCGCCATTGTCTCCAATTTGGCTCTTATTCAAAGATCCAAATCTTTTTTGTATATCTATTTGTTAGCAATTAACGTCTCTAGGCACGTTTACATCAATACTGAATTTCATATGAAAGTAAAAATTTCTTTTTTGGAAGAATGCCTGCTTAGTAGTTTGTCGGTTAATCTCATAAGCCATTCTTAGTGAGTTTTTTTGTTGTTGTTTTTTTGTGCCCCAGCGTTATGGATGTGTAACAAACTAAAGTGACTTTCGTGTATATCTACTCTTTCTTGGAAAAATAACAACGAAGGGTGCCCCGAAAGTAATGGCTCTCTCGAGGATGGGCAGAAAATTTCATAACATATGAGCAGTTGATGTCTTTTTTAACCAATGGGTTCCAAATACTGTAACACTGATGGAAGAAGTGTGTGGGCCGCAAAGGGGACTGTGTCGAAAAAAAACTTCATTTGGTCGCATTCCATAAAAGTATCTTGGTCAGTCTATGAACTTTTCAGTTGACTCTCTAATTCTTTTCCACGGAAACAACATTTACAAAGTCACCAAGTCACCACAATTGGCTTTACATTTCCCCAACGATGAACAATCGCTCTGTCGGTGGGGCTAAGAATACACTAACTGCATCCCCCCCGAAAAGAAGTAAGAATCCCTCGTCAAAAAGGGGGTATAACACTAAAATGCATCTGGTGGTGAAGCTCCAATCCTGGAGCTCTATATTACCTCTTCCTTTTCCTTGCTCCCAAGTCCACTTTGACCAAGAGTGGTCGTACCTGTCAGGTTCCATCTATGCGTCAGATTGATGTGTTAAAAACTATTCATATTTAGTAGTACCGTTTGTTAAAAAAAACAAAAAACTCTTAAGTAACAACTCCACAAAAAAGTGTGAATATGAACGTGATTCCCTAACCTATAGGCATAAAATAACACTAGACGGGTTCAAATGACATTAAAATCTACGAATCAACCAGCAATGAACAATACCAAACTCGTGTTTTAAAAAAATGTTGGTGACTCACTTTTTCAAGTAGCGATGACAGTGACGTGTTTTTTGAAGAAAAAAAAACGTTGGAACATGTACTCCATCTTTTACTGGCATAATGTTCGCAGTTGAGTTAATCGGGACGGATTGAATGTTTGTCACTGAGAATGGGCTTTGAAAATGGGGGTTTTAAAATTTGTATTATTCATACACCAAAGCAAAGCAAATATTTTTTCAAAGCCAATTCGAAACGATAACTCTCCGAACAGAAAATGTAAAATTTCAACCAGTTGATCTCCTTGGTCTCATGACGCATTTCCCATCTGAATGTCCTAAAAGACAGACGTCGATGACAGTTCACAATCTCAGTGACCTATGTCTCGTTTTTGGCTGACGTATTTTTGATCTTCGCATCCTAAATGACAGACGTTGATAATAGTCCGGCATCTCAGAGATCCATGTCTCGTTGTTGGCGATGGCCAGAGAATGTTCGACCACCAAGAAAAAGACTGTGGAGAATTAGTAACTCCCTTAAACATTATATACGTTTCTTTTGAAGGAATGGAACGTTAAAAAAAAATTGATTAAGCGTTCCTTATTATATAATAAACAGATAAGTATAAAATGATAATGAAAAAAACATTAGAAAACAATAAATCGAACATCATAGAGGAAATAAAAGAACAAGTTACAAAATTAATATAGCCACAAATATACCTACATAGTATAAGCTAGTTCACCCTTCAGAGAATGCTCCACAAACTAGATCACCCTTCCCATCATGCCCCACACAACAGTATATAAAAGGATACCCACTGCATGGAACCAATCGGTCTGACGAACGCATAGGCCAGAAACTTAGTCACCAAGCACCGTTGACTCTGTATCTACGCTGTCCTGACATATATAAGAGTTCGTGGTGCAACGGTTATCGTTATTGAAAATGGACTCTGGTACTCTTATTCGGAACCTCGACGGGGTTGTTTGCATTTCTCATTGCGCTAATTCCCTTGGGGAAAGGTATAAATCCAATTGTTCTCTCCCACAGCGATGGGTAAATATCAGGGCAAACTGTGTTCTTTAACCTTGGTATGGTAACCAGTCTAGAAGATGGAAAAACTCTTAATTCAAACAAGTCGTACTCCACTGAAAAACTGAACCTGTGTCGCATACACACTGTTAACTTTTATCTTCGTTATGGGGGAATAGGATCAAGGGAGTCTCCGTGGCGTAATGCCTAAAGTGCTAGACTGCGGCCTCGAAGTAAACAAGTTCGAATTCCAGTCGCGCTATCTCGTTCACTTTCGGACTAATACTCATGCAAAAGGTATGAAACCCCTTATCCCTACTATGGGATAAACAGTAGCACTGCTGTTCTTCGACAAGGATAGCTTTGGCGTTAAATAACCTACGAAGGTTGACATGTCATCAAATAAAGAAATCATTCCAGAATAGGATCTCGCCTTCCCACGCCAGTGATAGTGCTGAAGTTTCAGGAGGAAATATCTTCAATAGGATTGAATTCAAAGCTTATTTCAAATTCAGTTGTACACCTTATAGACTGGTTCCCAACCTAAACGAGAGTTCAGTTGGTGCTATTTTACCTGTAGCTGAGTGATAAAGACTGAATGGATTCGCGTCTTTCCTTAGGGTATTAGTGCCAAGGGAAAATAAACTACCATAGCTGGAATTTGACCTCGTATCGTAGATTTCATTTTCCAGATGTTCTGTGCCTCTCTGGCGTCTTTATTAGTTTTCAAGAGTTTCAGAAAAAAAAAGCTACAGTTGCAATTTTACAATCCTTTTTCTCGTTGTTATTCTTGTCATCTTTGTTTGTCTTTTAAGTCTTAAACAAACACTCTTCACTGTCTCTGTCAACCGAAAGTTTTTGCTTTTCATAACAACTTTTGAAGCACGAAAAAAAAAATCAGTCTCTCGTCTCTTGACATTTGTTTTTCCTCAAAAGCAATACTTGTCTGTCTGTTTGTCTAAATGTTTTGTTGTTGTTTTTTTCTTATTTTGCGATTCTCGAAATGAAATTTTATCGAAAGTATATATTTACCCAACCCATTCACATAAACAGGATGTGAAACAAGGACATCTTTTAAGTGAAGTTTGACAGATTTAAATTCAGTTTCCTTTCTCCTAGACCAGTCGCCAGCTACCAAAGTTAAAGAACCCATTCTCTCCTACAATTTAAACGTAGCTGGGGTGGGGGAAGAAATTTTGGATTCTTACCCTTCCCTAAGGATATTAGCGCTATGAGAAATGCAAACAGCCTCGTCTAGGTTTTGAACAAGAACATCATTTCCAATGAGGAAAACTGTTGCGCCACGAGCGCATTATGGCAGGACAGCGTAGATATGGTGTCAACGGCGTTTTGTGACTCTCAATTCCTAGCCTATGCTATTGTAAGACCAATTGGTTCCCATAGCTTTATATAATGCTTTGTGGAATATGATGGGAAGAGTGATCTAGTTTGTGGAGCATTTTGGGAATTGCTAACTGGCTCATACAGTGTGGTTATTTATGGGACTATATTGTTTTATTTTTGTAACTTGTTCATTTATTTCCTCTACTGTGTTAGTTATTGTTTCCTACATTTTTTATTATTTTATTCTTATATGTTTAGGATTTAAACTCTTACTCGCCGTGTCCATTGCCTATGATAATAACCTTTAAACTGTGAGCAGTCTGAATTCATGTTTATTGAATCTAAGTAAATTTTAAACAGCCTTGTAAATCAATTTTTTTAGTTTTTAAGTTCAACTTTTATTTTATTTTCCTCTGAATTTCCCCTTTTCCTCATTCACAATTCACTTAGGCAGACATCCCAGTAGAGCGCCAACCATAATTAGTATAGGATAAGATGCAGCGAGATTCAAACTTGAACTCCTGTTCCATTAAAAAAAATGTGCTTAAGTTTCTTAGTATGGCAACCGGTCAAAGAGAAGGTAAAGTGAATTAAAACCAGTTAAATTCCACTTGAAAAAAAAATGACTTCGTGTTGCATCTTCCTTGTGCGGAGGGGTTGGATAAATACATTCATTTGAGGGTTGGATAACGGGTTCGATTGATTGCTTTTAACGTCAGATCAATCGGTAAAAGGTCATTTTATATCTGAAGGTCTATTGTACCGTCAAATTCACTTTTTTGAGTTAAGTTATTGGGTTTCTTGTATTGGGGGGGGGTGAATGGTTAAAGCGCTGGACTGTGGAATCGTAGTACGTGAGTTTGAACTCCAGTCGCGCTATTACGTTCACTTTCTGACAAATACCCTTGGGAAAGTTATGAACCCCCTTATCCTCCCATCTATGGGTTAAATAGTACTACTTCTGTCCTTCTGAAGGGATAGATTTAGCATTAAATAACCCGAGAATGTTGATATGTCAATAAATAACAAACAATTTAAATGTGTGTAAATAAATGACTGATGTTAAGTTGTGACTGTTTCATAGCAATACATGAAACCATTTAACAATTCTCAAACAAATGATTAATCGTAAATAGATTTATTCGTATCAGACATAAATACTTGAAGCTGTGTGTGTGAAAAAATTATCAACAAAATGTGTTTCCAAATTATATATTCAATACATATGTATGAATAGAATTCAGCAATGAATAACCAACAATGGTTGATATGCCATTAAACCCAACCGAATTAAAGTTTTCCTTTTGAATTAATTAGTTTGTTCTCGTTGGAACAATAGCAAATATATATTAACTATATTCGCCCAGTGGTCTGGGCCAGTGGAATACGTCGACTACACCTCTGCCAAAGGGAATGGCCCTCAAATGAAGATTCTACTCGGCCGTGAATGGTGACCCATAATGGTTGAGGTGGGATCCGATTTGTCACGTGGATTGCAACATTCCACTTTGGTCCTGACTGGGGGGGTCGCAGTGGCTTGATCTGATCAATCTGCTGGTTACATCAAGTCCTTGTTCTTCTCATTGTCCTGACCGTATTTAAATCGCTCTCGTGGCAAACAAGAATCTGACCATATTCATCTTAAAAGGCGATGGCTTAAAGTCATGATCTTCGAAAAGTAATTTCAAGAGAGGATATATAATTTGAGTTAAATTCGTCGACTGCAGCCCAATGGGGAGACAAATTTTCTATATAGGTTTTTAAGAATTCTGATGTTTCCTGAAAAAAGGATTGAAAGACCATTTTCAATTTTTGTCGTTTCTGAATGTTCTGCCACTTATCAAATGTTTGGGAGGTGCCCGTGGTGTAGTCGTTATCGTCGTAGGAATTGGACACGGCGACACGAGTTCAAATCCTGGACGAGACTGATTGCATTTCACATAGCACTAATACCCTTGGGAAAGGTATGAATCCAATTATTCTCCCTCCAGCTATGGGTAAATAGTAGGACAGACTAGGTTCTTCAGCCTTGGTTAGGCAACTAGTCTAGGAGAAGGAAAACTCTGAATTCAAACCTGTTAAACTCCGCTTAAAAAACTGACCTTGTGTCATATCCTGCCCGAGCGGAGGGGTTGGTAAATAGTATCAAATGTTCATGTGATCGAAACAAATAAAATTCTGTAGGTGTTAAATCTCGAGACTATGGAGGATGAGGAAGAACCCTCCATTCTAATGATTTTATCCTTGGTTTATTAAATAAAACCTAAGTACTTCCGTACCTTAAGATATAGATGAGTTATCTGTGTTTATATCTTCAAGTCATACTTTATCTCTGCCCAAAACTGCATCCAGTTTCCGTACAGAGTTGATGTAAGTTTCTACAAGTCGGCCAACACTGGTGTGTCCATATGTAGGAGTCCATAGAAGCCATTTCTATATTTATTGGCAAGCCTCTAAAATGACAGCTCAGTCGGTTGGAGCTGTAGAATACACCGACTGCATCCCTGTAGAGCGGTAAGACTCCCTCTAAACGATTGTCCTGGATATGACACTAAACAATCTTATGGTGAGGCTCTAGTAATACTGGAGCTTTGGGGAATGCGGGGTACCCCTCATTGCCATCGCTCCTAGGTCAACTCTGGCCCGGAGAGGTAGTACCTGAAAGAGCCCTCCGTATGAGACAAATAGAAGTTTGACATTCAGAGAGGAAACAAATAACTTTGGCTAAATTGAATTGTTTGAAATAGAACTGTTTGATCATTTAACCGTGTGTAAACAAATGACTTTTTAATTGAACTCCTAATGATACATTTGTTGACATATTTACAAATCATATATATCTAATATGTATATACATATTAACCGGAATAAACCGGATTTGGCATTGAATAACCAACAATGGTTGATATGCCATAAAACCAAACCACTGAAATGAGTAGACCTGTTCACTTACCTCAACAGCAATATCTCAGCTATTGAAAATGATATCAATATACACCAAGTAAAAACATGAACTTCTATTGACAGGTTATCGATCATATGGAAATCAAATCTTTCCGATAAAATTAAACGGAATTTCTTCCAAACAGTGGCTGTGTCATTACTAATGCTTGGATGCACCACCTAGACGTTAAGGAAACACATGAAGAAAAAGCTAGATGGGAACAACTCAAGAATACTATGTACTGTTTTGAACACGTGCTAGATGCAGCATCACACAAAAGAGTAACTGTAGGCCACCTACCTTCCATCTCACAAACTATCCAATTAACGACACTCATCAGCATAAAATACCAGCAAATTATTAAACAAATGAATGCAACTACTAAAAAGAACTATAACACTAACTGACTGTATTTCTGCAGAGAGGTAAAACGCACCCAACCAACGGGTCTACTGGCTATAACACGAAACTATTTGATGGTGAGGCACTAGTTCTGAAGGTGTGGGAAATAGGAAATACCCCTTCATTACAATTACTTCCAGGTCAACTCTGATCCAGAGTGATAGTATTGGTTGAGATCTCATCTATGGGTCGAATAGAACTGTTTAATCATTTACAATGCTTGAAACTATTTAAATGCATGCAAACAAATAATAATTATCAAATTATTAGAATTAAATATCAATAATTGAAACTTTTTAACTGTGTACGTACAATAAATAGCAAAACTTGAAATCATTTCACTGTGTGCTAACAATGAATACTAAGACTTGAAACTATTTAATTTTGTGCAAACAAGAGCTTTAGCGTTTTATATATATATATATATATATATATATATACACACAATAAAAACCGTTTACAAATCCTCGAAGCAATAACTATAAAAAATAAAAAAAAAATACTATTAATAAAATAGCATTCACCATAAGTATTAACATATCCAATAACTAACCGCCCACCCAAACAGAATGAGCCAACCCCATATATAAACACTCCAAATAAACAAATAAAACTCCCAGCAACAAACGATCTAGTAAAACCCTCGAAGATGACCAGCGAAATGGTCGAAAGCGCTTGGGCTAATATAGGGTACTTTCTTTACCAACTTTACCCAGTAGTAAGAAGACTAGCGAGAAGACTTAAACGTCTTCACTTGAACATTCTAAAAAAACAATCCGCGGTATTCAACCAAACATGTTTAGATAATGACTTGCTGCCTAAGTTTATATATATATATATATATATATATATATATATATATATATATATATATATATATATATATATATATATATATATATATATTGGTAAAAAACAACCAATCAACGTTCTCTTTTTACTTAGTAAGCATATCATTATGTTGTAATGTGAGATTCTGATCAAGGACTGTGATCTGGTTACCTTGTTTTGATGGAATATGGATTTAAATAGAGGTTGTATAACTGTTTTCTGTGTCTAAAGGTATAATTAACGCTCAGTCTCACCAGTATTGTGACTGTATGAGCGTCTAGTTTCCAAATCTGTTCAATTCTTCTGACATATGATATTCCATTATCTACTTAGTTTTCTTAATCCCCCAGAAAAAGGCGGACTTAACCTGAAGCTCCACCAGAAGCCTTAGTCAACAATCCATTTTCTAATAAGACAAATGGCTTAATTTTTATGTATGACGTAAATTGTTTAGCTAAAAATGTTTTTTTTATTAAAAGTATAAATTATGATTCTCCTCCTTCCATATTTTCTCTACTGGCCTCTTTTTTTTCTTCTTTGAAAATTTTTTTTCGCTAGACTATCCGTGGAGTATCTTGGTCCCCAATAATAAAAGTATGTCCATGATGAAATAGATACTTCTGTTTAGGAAGGATTGAATGATTCAAATCAGCATTTACTAATTATAAAAAGAAATTGAATAATTAAAAATGAAGTTTGCTTCTCAAATTCGATCTTCGCTGATTACCCACTATCACTGCCTTGTGCCAGACTTAGTCGTTCTTTGTGGCAATTAGTCTAATAAGTAGAGTGTTCGCCAATGATCTGGAAGATCGGGGTTCAATTCCTGGTCATACCAAAGACTCCAAAAATGGTACTTGATACCGCCTTGCTTAACACTCGGCATTGTAAGGTAGGGATCAAGGGTAAAATGTAGCGCCCTCTCCTACACCTCGGGGTAGTAGCTATCGAAAAGGGAGCCTTCGGGTCACCCACGACTAAGGTTGGACAACTTAGGAGTGTCTTGGTGTAATGGTTATCTAACTCGTCGAGCAGACATAACTGTGATTTTTTTATTTCTACTCGAAGCAGGATTTGGCATTAAATAACCTATAATGATTGATATGCCATAAAACTCAACCCAAAGAAACCCGATTATGGGCTTGTACTAGACTTAGCTAAGCTTTGTAAATATTATATATTTCACTTTTTATTTTGCATCGAGATACGGCTTTCTATACAATTTCTGTACTCTTATGAACTGATCGAAATAAAATAATCTCATTGATTTTTCACTTCAATTAGTTGATCAGTCAGTTCGAGGAGAATTAGACTGAATTTAACCATTTGAGCGGCAAATCGATTTTTTGAATGGCGCAAAATTTGGTTTATTTACTTAGCGATATATCAACTCCTCACGGATTATTTAATGCTGAAATTTCATTCATAACAACATTATCAATATCACATTGCACTCATTTGTCTTTAATCATTTATTTGCACACAGTTTTAATATCAATGATTGGTTGATTTAAAAAGCATGACAACTTGTCTGAGGTTATTCTCTGCCTACAGGTTAAGGAACTACGTACTGTATACGTTTATATTTATTTATTTATTTACTTTTTTTTATTTTTATTTATTTTTTTTTTTTTTTGCTTAATTCCTTTTGAGTATTTTGGTTACTTACTTATATGGTATCAAGTATTCCTGTCTTATACAAATAATTTCAAACAAATCTATTTGATGCAAAAAGTGGATCCTAACAAGTATTATCACTCCGAGTTTGAGTGGACCAAGGAGTAATGGCAATGAAAATCTCCAAGATCTCCAAACTGGAGCTTCATCACCAGATGGTGTTTAGTTGCATTCCTGAGACCCCACCCAAAAGAGGGCTGTCCTCAACTCTCTCTCTCTCTCTCTCGGATACAATCAACTTATACTAATCCTCACCGACTGGACATAATTATATCGAATGTTCTCATCTAATATTCATAGTTAATACACAATCATATACTTTTAAGTAACTCTTTCTATTCAATAATAATTTCCTGGAACATTGTTATGATTACTATAACTATTAAATACAGATAACGTTCAACTATTTGACCCATAGACGGGACTTGCCCAATCGGCTGGAGCCGTAAAATACACCAACAGCTTCTCTGCAGAGGAGTAAGACCCCCCCTAACGTATGTCCTGGATATGACTCTAAACAATCTGATGGTGAGGCTCCAGTAATGCTGGAGCTTTGGAGAATGCGGAGTACCCCTTCATTGCCATCGCTGCCTGGTCGACTCAAGCCTGGAGTGGTAGCACCTGCTAGGGTCCTATCTATGGATTAACTAGAACTAAACTGTGTACTTATGCTAAATTGAAATGCTTGCAATAGAACTGTTTTATATTGAAACTGCGTACTTATGCTAAACTGATCTGTTTGAAAAAGAACTGTTTTTGACATTGAAACTTTGTGCTTATGCTAAACTGAATTGTTTGAAATAGAACTGTTTTGACATTTAACTGTTTGTAAACAAAAACTATATTTATACTAAACGGAATTGTTTGAAATCTAATTCAGCGTTAAGTGACCCGAAAAGGGTTGATACACCGTAAAACAAAACAACCAACCATAGACCTCATCGACAGGGTTTTGGAATTAAATTACTTTCTCTCTAATCTTTGGGGAATGTGGAGTATCCCTTTATTGCCATCACTCCTTGGTCAACTATTGTCCGGAGTGATAGCACCTGGTAGGGTCCTATCTATGGGTCAAATAGAACTAAACTGTGAACTTATGCTAAACTGAATTGCTTGAAATAGAACTGTTTAATGCATAAAAATGAATTTGGCATTAATAATCTACAATGGTTGATGGGCCATAAAACTAAACCAATCTTCTCTAATCTAGTCTGAAACTCATTTTTATTTTTTAATCGATCAGATTTTTATTGGATATTTTAAAAAGTCACAAAAACTGCTTGATTCGGTTTGTTTTAAAGGAATATCAACCTTTGTGGATTATTTAATGCTTAAATCATCTTTGTCGGAGGACAGCAATGGTACTCTTTAACCCATACCTGGAGGTTAAGGGAGTTCATGCCTTTCTCAAAGGAATTTGTCCGAAAGTGAACTTAATAGTGTCACTCGAATTCGAACTCGTTCACTACGCTGTCGTAACCCATCTCGTTAGCCATTACGCCACAATTTCATTTCCACACAGCCTAATACATGTATTTACATGACAAGATTAAAAGTATAACACTTTTCTAAAATATAACGAGATAAACCATAGAAATTCCACGTTGTAGTTGTGGTAGTAACTGTGGTTGTTGTCGTCGTCGTGGTGTGAACTTGTTAAGTTCTCGTTGAAACAACAGTCCATGATGATACAAGTGCCTCTATTTAGGAAGAAACCAAAGTTCTAATTAGCATTTCATTATTGTCCGTTATACCGAGAATTTGAACGATTCAAATAATAATTCAATGGTTCACTAACGAGTCAGCAAACTCGTCTATTTGGAGCTCACAACTCTTTGGAGGATTTAAAAATAGCGATTCAAGTGACAGTCATCAGTTTGCTCAACTATACGACATATTCGAGGCTCACTTAGCCTCGTAAAAATCTTGGAAGAAGATGTTTGCGTTTCACTTCACATGAAAGGCATGAAATCATCTCGTCCCCCCCCCCCAGCTCATAAAATACTTGCTCAAAAAAATTAATAATGATGATAGATAGATCTTCACCTGGAAATAAATGAATGAGTGCGAATGTAGACCCCACAAAATTATTATCAATTTGCAGATTGGGCTAAAAACTGCTGAATTCTTTAAGTTAAGGTATCTAAAGGGTATTGCTCTAATAAAAATCTAACAAGGCTGTGCCGTCTTTTACTGGATTACGGTTATGTGCATGTAGACGTGATGAGAATCTTAGTGATAGACGTATACCAACTATTTTGATTTCGAAGTAGTATTAGTAATTTACTTGGCTTTTTGCTTAAATGTGACACAAGAACATATAAATGGGGCACCTAATGAGACTGGAATTTATTCGTGTAGATTTGCTGATAGTCTGCAAACCATTACACTACTAGAAGCGCCCGATTTCAAAGTAGTGTTTGTTTGTCAAAGAAATGAATTAGTTTTATTTTCATCCTTGAGTTACTGACTTTTTGAAGGTATTATCAGCACACCTTAGATTACACTGGCTGTATCCCCTGTAGAGTATTAAGACCCCTCCCGAAAGAATGGAGTGTCTTGAATATGACACTTAACTGTATCTTTTGTTGAGGCTCCATTTGTAGAGGTCTAGGGAGTATGGAGTACCCCTGCATTGCTATTAATCTCTGAGGGTACCTTCTATGGATCAAATATCTGTTGAAAATTATTTTGCATTCTATAGAACCATGCACAAAAACTTTTAGTCGACTTTAGTCGAGGGTGACCCGAAGGCTCCCTTTTTAATAGCTACTACACCGAGGTGTAGGGGAAGTCACTACTCCTTTCCCTGGATTGCTCCACTTTACCCTTGATCCGTACCTTATAATGCTGAGTGTTAAGCAAGGCGGCATCAAGAACCATTTTTTTAGTTTTTGGTATGACTCGACCTACGGTTGAACTCTGGTTTCCCGGACCATTAGCGGATACTCTACTCTTTAGGCCAATGGCCCGATGTACATATGAATGTTCAATGAATGCGACTCCCTAACTTCTCGGCCTAAAGCAACCAAAGAAGAGTTGACATGCCGTTAAATCATATTTCACCTACATTTTGTGCATGAAGAATAGAATACACTTGATGTTGAACTTGATTTTCAGTGAAGATGAATGGGTTGTTTCTTAATAATATGTCGAATGATGCTGAGACATTTGCCCTTCGCCCCCAAAATAGTCAGTTTTTGTTTAGCGTTCTTCTGCAAGTGACTTTTGTTTGAACCGTGGATGATATAGGCCTCTCATAACGGCCCCCTTCCATGTGCAGTCTTTCTTTTCCCTTTCTTTTAATCACGAAAAGGGAAAAAATCTGTTCATTTTTTTCTCTTGGATAATTCATTTAAATATGTTGTCTGCTGTTGGCAATTAAACAGGCGTCAGAATAATAAATGGCGTATTTTTACGAATGCCTCTAACGAAGCATGCGCAGAAATGCCGTTGTTTACCTCGAGCATTTAAGTGTAAGAAAGAAAAAAAATAGGGATTTGTTTAAATTAGAACCAATTTTGTTCTTTGGTTCCAATTATTAAACCAAACTTTCTTTTTCTTCTTTTCAAGTTAAAATTAAATAAATAATATGGCTGTTGTCTTACTCATCATAGATGCGGAGACAAGATATAAAGTCTTTCTACATAGATCACTTCCGTGTGTGTAGGTATGTGTGCAACTGCGCATGACTGGTTAATATGTACATTATATACCGTGTATGTTTATACACTGTATGAGAATTTGTGGTGTGCATATCTAAATGGAGAATGTTTCCTACATAATTAGAATGTTAGAAAAAAATACTTTCACAAACTCTTTACTCTTCTTATTCTCTACCTGCAACGTATCACCGATTCAACTGACATTAATGACATTTTCCTGTCTTTATTACAGGTGATGTGGGTAGGGATTGTATCGCCAAATCTTTCGGCAGAAAGCTGCAACTAATGAATTTTGTGATTCTATACAGTCTTCTCTCTTAGCCTTTTCTTCTCTTTCTTAGAGAAAATTAATTTTGCTTCGCTGACTCCTGTTTTGGTATGGAAAGCCCAGCCGATAGTACTTAAAAAAAAGTATGCAATTGTAATCCAATGGTGACATCACCGTCTGTTTGCTCCATGAATTAGACAAAAACAAAACTTTTTCAACGAAAGTCGGGAAGTTAATTTTAGATTAACAGATTTTTTTATAAACATTAAAGTGTCAAGAATGTCGCTGAAAAGGCGGTGATGAAAGGTGGAAAGATAACATTTTAAAAAATGTAGGAACGTAGACTCGGTTTTGATGGAGAGGTGGCGTCTCTTCACTGTGAATTAACGATTAACATTTTGTAAGTTAGTATAGCAAGCGTTTTATCACTGCAGAGTTCGCACCACACTGAGTGCTCGGCGTTTTTTCTTTTTTTGTGTGTCATATTCAGCTAAGCTTAATAAATATCTATTTAATAAACCACCAGTCTTCACCGAGTTAGTTTTAATTCAAAAAGATATTTTTTATTAAAGTGGGTTAATCTGAAGAGATTAAGCCTAGTGGGGCTGTAGAATACACCGATTGCATCTCAGCAGAGAAGTAAGACACACACTCCAAATAAGTGTCCTGGATATGACATTAAACCATCTGATGGCGAGGCTCTCATCAATGGAGCTTTGCAGAATATAGAGTACCCCTTCATTTAAAAATGAAATTACCTACGACACTTACAAATCATATATGTATATTCATGTAAATGTGAGCAAATAAATGACTGATGTTGAATTGTTTCTATTACATAGCAATACTTCAAACTATTTAACTGTGTGCAAACAAATGATTAATAGTTAATAGTGTTATTCGTATAAGAAAGAAATATTGTGTGCAAAGAAAAAGATGAGGTCAGGTGCGTTTAAAAATGTTATCAACAAAATGTTTACAAATCATATATTCAATATTTGAATAAACAGGATTTGGCATTAAATAACTACAAGGGTTAATATGACATAAAACCCAACCAACTGTTTTAACTGTGATCAAATAAAACAATTGGTGTTGAATACAATGCTTGAAACCATTTAACTGTGTGCAAACAAATGATCTCTAGCTTGTTTAAAATGTTATCTGCAAACTGTTTAGTTACAAATCGTATATACTCAATAAATGTTTAAAGAAAATTTGGCATTAAATAACGTACAAGGGATGATATGACATGAAACCAAACCAAACGGAAGAGATTTATCAATTTGAACATGTTTGTTTTTTTAGCGAAGAAATTGGCTTTCCGTGATGATTATATAAGTCTTCAGAGGTCATTACACACACACACACACACATATATATATATGGTGCATTCAATAAGTTTCCAGACTTTTTTGTACAGGCATTTACAATTGTAGTAGACTCTTGAAAATTCACGATGTTATTGCTATACATCTTATGAGATGACTGACCAATTTTTATGATTTCAGGTCCAAATGAACAGCTACAGCAGGAATTGGAATACACCCAACTAAAGCCTGATTGTCACAGCTGGTCAATTTCAAAAATGCAATCTGGACGTGAGGACACTTTAGAAGAACGATATGTAATAAAATTGTGTTTTAAACTTGGAAAAAATGCCACCGAAATGTATGGAATGCTTCAGACTGCTTTTGGAGCATCTTGCATGAATCGAGCATCAGTTTTTGAGTAGCATAAGAGATTCAAGGAAGGCAGGGAGTCTGTGAGGGATGATGAGAGGCGTGGAAGGAGTAAGGAAGTCAATACACCAGAGTTGATTGGCCAAAGGGTTAGGGTTGCTATGTTGAGATTTTAAGGGATTTCAGGAAGAGATTCCGTCGGAAGAGGCCAGCACTCTTCAAATCTGGTCTGTGGCATTTCCAGCAGGACAATGCACCAGTCCACAACTCCATCCTTGTCAACGGCTATTTGACCAAGATGAGCATCAAGACAGTTCCTAACCCTCCCTATAGTCCAGACCTTGCTCGCTGTGACTTTTGGTTATCCCCTAAGCTCAGAGGCTGTGGTTTTGAGGAGATGAAAGAGGCTGTGACGAAGGTCATTGACACGCTCACACAAGAGGAATTTCATGGGGCCTTCCAGAGGTTGTTGGAACGGTATAAGTGCATTGCAGGAGGGGAGGTTACTTCGAAGGGGACTAGAGTTTCATGTGTGTACTATCAGTAAAAGTGCCCATACAAAAAAAAGTCTGGAAACTTATTTAATGTTCCTCGTGTGTGTGTGTGTGTGTGTGTGTGTGTGTGTGTGTGTGTGTGTGTGTGTGTGTGTGTGTGTGTGTGTGTGTGTGTGTATACACGTTGGCAAATAATTTTATAAATGAAATTATCCTCTGAAGGTATTTTTTCATTCATGTACATTTTTCTTACTGTCGGATTTACTTCCAGTTTTTTCCCCACCAGATATCTTGTCATTTTCTGAAAAAAAAAATAAATATGGATGAATTCCAAATTATCTGAAAATATAAAAATCTACTGATCTCCGGACATTCTATGAGAAGCAGGATCTTTTTAGCCGAATGCATCTGAGAAATTTATACCCATCAGCATTTTCCCGCAAAGCAAAAAAAAAACTTTCTAAGAATCCCCCATTGAGAGTCTAAAGTTTTCGGAAGATTCAACATTCGAAAAAGAAAACACCGATTGTTGGGAATGGATTTTTGTAACAAAAATTGCAAGTCCCACAAAACGGCCGAAAAACACAAAATGGAAATATCCGATTTAAACAACATTCAAATTTCTAAATTGAAACACATGGTACAGTTTTTCTGTAACAACACCAGTTACCATAAAATATATGGGGGGTGTCCTTATGGTGTAATGCGATGGACTGCGGAATCGTAGTAAGCGATTTCGAACTCCAGTCGCGCTATTACGTTCACTTTCGGGTAAATACCCTTGGGAAAGGTATGAACTCCCTTATCCTCCCAGCTATGGTTTAAATAGTACCACTACTGTTCTTCTAGAATATATTTGGCATTAAATAACCTACAAAGGTTGATATGCTATTAAAAAAAAAACCCAAACCAAACCATAAAATATATAATCATAATGAAACGTAGTCAATCATTAATAATTTTTATTTGCATTTTATCTTTAATTTTCAATACGCGAGAGTTATTTCTACGACAGAGTGGAACAGAGCGTATCGGAGCCGGTAATAAGATTTGTTCGTAGTGAGTTTTAAACTCGTGTATTTCTTTGCCTCAGGGAATATTGATCTAACTTTAAATGCCATTATTTTCCTTTAATTTTTAAATCTACTTTTCTGTTGTCATTGAATAATCTTTCTTTTCTAAAAAAATATCTCATGAATTATCATAAAAAGGTTTATTATAGTAAGTAAGTAAAGTTAGCGACCATAGTCGAGGGTGACCCGAAGGCTCCCTTTTCGATAGCTACTACACCGAGGTGTAGGGGAGGGCGCTACTCCATTCCCTGGATTGCTCCACTTTACCCTTGAACCGTACCTTATAATGCTGAGTGTTAAGCAAGGTGGTATCAAGTTCCATTTTTAAAGTCTTTGGTATGACTCGACCTGGGATTGAACCCAGGTCTCCCGGGCCATTGGCGAACACTGTAACCGCTGGGCCATTGTCCCGTGTGTGTTATTATAGAATTAAGTATATTTATTGGTATTTTGACTTCCAAGTTTTTATTTGTTGGTGGTTGTTTGTTTTTTTTTTTTGGTTTTTTCTTTGTTCCCCCCCTTTTTAATTCGCTATTACGGCGTGGAACCATGCGTATCAGAAACAATAATAAAGGATAAGTGAGACTCGAACTCGCATTCCCCTTTGCCTCGTGGAATCTTGAACTATCTTTTGACGCCACTTGTGTTGATTGGCATCATCATTTATTCTTTGTTCTTCTTCTTGGGGAATTCTGAAGCGCTTGCTTCAGACAAGTTACTCACCTGCTGGGCGGAAGTATTCCTGTCGGGTTTTTTTAAAATCATCTCAAAAGTTCATTTCTAATTCTATTTCCTCTTCCTTCCACCCGCAACCAATGCCACAAAAGACACTGTTTGACAGCAGTTGGGAGAAAGAAAAAAGAAAGAAAGAACATTTGTTCGAGAGATGAGAAAATTCTACGAATTCCTTTGTGTGAAGAAATGTGGGTGGGAGTTAAAATATGCATTGTGCGTTGTTGCGTCTGGGAAGGAAATAAACAAAGTTCCCCTCCCTCTTCAGCTGTCGTTTTGCCGGCACGCTCTCGTTCTTTTTCTGCATCCCAGTCGATCTTCTTCGAATGAGGCGAGAGAAACAATCTCACCACATTCTGAAGCGATGTGTCACTCTGGCTTTTACGAGACAACAACACTACCTTTTGACATCCTAGGAATGTCGCTTATCAACAAGAGTCCTCCAAAAAAAAAAAAAAATCGATTTTAATAGTCCCCTTTCTCTTTTACGAATCTGTTTACCCCCTTCATTTATTTACAAGCAAGATTTTTCTTTTTGTGTTCTGCATTCCGCTTTCCTCGGTATTATTTTCCTGCGGATATTTTTTTTTTTTTCTGTAAGAGGAGGAGAAAAGAACAGTATCTGGTTTCGCCGCTAAATTAAAAATGATTTTTTATTAATTAAAACACTCTTAAAATTTTCAAGCATTCTTTTGTGCATACGTGTTTTGTTTGTTTTGTTTTGTTTTTTTGGTGGGGGAAGCTGAACATAAAATATTTGTTTTATTTTATTTGTTCGGGCCATTGGTATAATAAGTAGTGTTCACCAATGGTCCGAGAGACTAGGGTTCAATCCCCGGTCGAGTCATACCAAAGACTCAAAAAAAGTGTATTTGATGCCGCCTTGGTGAGGATCAAGGGTAAAGTGGAGCAATCCAGGGAATGGAGTAGTGCTCTCCCTTACACCTTTTTGCAGTAGCTATTGAAAAGGGAGCCTTCGGGTCTCCCTCGACTAAGATCGCCAATTTTAATTTTACTTATTGAAATTTAACTTGTTTAATGGCATATCAACCTTCGTGAGTTATTTGATGTCAAAGCCGTTCTTATGGAAGAATAGAAGCGATACTATTTAACCCATACCTGGGGGCAGGGTTATACCATTCCCAAGGGTATTAGTCCCAAAGTGAACGTAATAGCACGACTGGAGTTCGAACTCGCTTATTTCGAGGTTGCAGTCCGTCACTTTGGCAATTACGTTAATTCTTCTCCACTAAAATTGGAAATGAATGACATTTTAATGATGACTTTGTGTAATTTATAATGAATTAGATACAGAGGAAAACAATGAATGAAAGGTTCTTTCTCTCTCTCTCTCCTCTTCACTCTCTCTCTTTTCACTCTCTCTCTCACTTTCTCGTCTCTCTCTCTTCTTCACTCTCTCGGGTCTCTCTCTCTCTCTCTCGTCTTCTTCATTCTCTCTTGTCTCTCTTCTTTCTCTCTCTCTCTCTCTCTTCTTTCTCTCTCTTCTTCACTCTCTCTCTCTCTATTCTTCACTCTCTCTCTATTCTTCACTCTCTCTCTATCTCTCTCTTCTTCACTCTCTCGTCTCTTGTCTCTCTTCTTCACTCTCTCGTCTCTCTCTTTCTTCTTCACTCTCTCGTCTCTCTCTTTCTTCTCCACTCTCTCGTCTCTCTCTTTCTTCTTCACTCTCTCGTCTCTCTCTTTATTCTTCACTCTCTCGTCTCTCTCTCACTCTTCTTCTTCACTCTCTCGTCTCTCTCTCACTCTTCTTCTTCACTCTCTTGTCTCTCTCTCACTCTTCTTCTTCACTCTCTCGTCTCTCTCTCACTCTTCTTCTTCACTCTCTCGTCTCTCTCTCACTCTTCTTCTTCACTCTCTCTCTCTCACTCTTCTTCTTCACTCTCTCTCTCTCACTCTTCTTCTTCACTCTCTCTCTCTCTCACTCTTCTTCTTCACTCTCTCTCTCTCTCTCACTCTTCTTCTTCACTCTCTCTCTCTCTCTCTCCCTCTCTCTCTCTCACTCTTCTTCTTCACTCTCTCTCTCACTCTTCTTCTTCACTCTCTCTCTCTCACTCTTCTTCTTCACTCTCTCTCTCTCACTCTTCTTCTTCACTCTCTCTCTCTCACTCTTCTTCTTCACTCTCTCTCTCACTCTTCTTCTTCACTCTCTCTCTCACTCTTCTTCTTCACTCTCTCTCTCACTCTTCTTCTTCACTCTCTCTCTCTCACTCTTCTTCTTCACTCTCTCTCTCTCTCTCACTCTTCTTCTTCACTCTCTCTCTCTCTCTCACTCTTCTTCTTCACTCTCTCTCTCTCTCTCACTCTTCTTCTTCACTCTCTCTCTCTCTCACTCTTCTTCTTCACTCTCTCTCTCTCTCACTCTTCTTCTTCACTCTCTCTCTCTCTCACTCTTCTTCTTCACTCTCTCTCTCTCTCACTCTTCTTCTTCACTCTCTCTCTCTCTCACTCTTCTTCTTCACTCTCTCTCTCTCTCACTCTTCTTCTTCACTCTCTCTCTCTCTCTCTCACTCTTCTTCTTCACTCTCTCTCTCTCTCACTCTTCTTCTTCACTCTCTCTCTCTCTCACTCTTCTTCTTCACTCTCTCTCTCTCTCACTCTTCTTCTTCACTCTCTCTCTCTCTCACTCTTCTTCTTCACTCTCTCTCTCTCTCACTCTTCTTCTTCACTCTCTCTCTCTCTCACTCTTCTTCTTCACTCTCTCTCTCTCTCACTCTTCTTCTTCACTCTCTCTCTCTCTCACTCTTCTTCTTCACTCTCTCTCTCTCTCACTCTTCTTCTTCACTCTCTCGTCTCTCTCACTCTTCTTCTTCACTCTCTCGTCTCTCTCTCTCTCTCTCTCTCACTCTTCTTCTTCACTCTCTCGTCTCTCTCTCTCTCTCTCTCTCACTCTTCTTCTTCACTCTCTCGTCTCTCTCTCTCTCTCTCACTCTTCTTCTTCACTCTCTCGTCTCTCTCTCTCTCTCTCACTCTTCTTCTTCACTCTCTCGTCTCTCTCTCTCTCTCTCACTCTTCTTCTTCACTCTCTCGTCTCTCTCTCTCTCTTACTCTTCTTCTTCACTCTCTCGTCTCTCTCTCTCTCACTCTTCTTCTTCTTCACTCTCTCGTCTCTCTCTCACTCTTCTTCTTCTTCACTCTCTCGTCTCCCTCTCTCTCACTCTTCTTCTTCTCTCTCTCGTCTCTCTCTCTCTCTCTCTCTTTTCTTCTTCTTCTTCTTCTTCACTCTCTCGTCTCTCTCTCTCACTCTTCTTCTTCACTCTCTCGTCTCTCTCTCACTCTTCTTCACTCTCTCGTCTCTCTCTCACTCTTCTTCACTCTCTCGTCTCTCTCTCACTCTTATATGCATACTGTAAGATACTACTCCAGTTTTCTGTCCGTGATGCTTTCTCCCTCTCTTTCATGTATCTTCTTTTACCTCTTTTTTTCCGCTAAGTGGCGTGTTTTTCCTTTTTAAAGATAATTTTCGCCCTTTAAAACTTGAAACAAGTCTCTCAATGCTGTTTCCCTCCCTCTTAATACTTTTTCCTTTCCTCTATCTTCCTCTTTTTCTCTCTTTTTTCTTTTTTCCCCCACATTCTTATGGTTTTGATATGCAGAGTTCAGGATTCATTTATTTACTGTAGCACTTGTGGTGTAACGGTTATCGTCGTAGGAAATGAACTCGGTAACCCGAATTCAAATCCTGGACGGAGGCTGTATGTATTTCCCAATGTGCTAATACACTTGAGAAATGCATGAATCCGACTATTCTCCTTCCAACTTTGGATAAATAGTAAGGCAAGCTGGATTCTTTAACCTTAGTATGGCTATCGGTCTAGAAGAAGAAATCTCTACATCTAAACCTGTCAAACTCCGCTTACAAATTGACCTTGGGTCGCATCCTGCACGTGCGGAGGGTTTGGGTAAATGAATTTGTTTACTGCAGCCTATTAAACAATGCCCGAGGGGCCCGTAGCACCAAGTGGCATAAAATGAATCATTGTGTCATAGATAAAATGTCTCAATGCTGCCAATACCTACTGTTTTATTTATGTTGACTATTAGATATATTTGTAAGTATACTCCATAGAAGTGGAAATAAACACCCCCACGTTACTTTAACCACCTGGTGCCAGAGTACCTTCGCCCCCCCCCGTAATACTTATTTAACAGGGTTAAATTTTTGTTTCATTAATTTTGGGGGGACATTGGCCTTATATAAAAAGGTCTGAGACGCCTCAAAAATGGAGAATGCCGACGGGATCATGATTTTTTTTTTTTTTTTTTTTTTTTTTTTGTAACGGCCGCGTGTGAGCCTCGATTCGTGCGTGCCCCTACAATAACATGATTTTGCGTCAAATCCTTTCTGGTGAGAAGTTGGATGTTTGATAAATATCAAACACTCTACTTTATTTCTTTATTTTTGAGGGGAGGGGAAGATATATAGAGCTTTAGTAGTAAACTACATACATGCATCGAATGGAAGGTAGTGCGAGATCCTTTTGCCTAGGGGCCGAGATCACTGTCAGTTTACTCATAACCCCCTTTTCTGTCCTACCGACAGGGCTTACAATACGCTAACTATATCCTCTGCAGAGGGTAAGACTTCTTCCCCTCCAAAAAAGATGGGTACCCTGGATATGATTTAACTGCATCTAATGGTTAGGCTCCACTTCTGGAGACCTTAGGAATGTTAAGTACCCCTTCATTACCTGGCCCAGTCGGCTAGGACTGAAGAATACACAGACTGCATCTCTCCAGAGGAGGAGTATAACCCCTCCCAACGCGTGTCCTAGATATGACATTAAACCATCGGATGGGGAGGCTCCAGCCTTGGAGATTTGAGGAATGTGGAGTTCTTCTTTATGGCTCCCAGGTCCACTTTGACTCGGAGTGGTAGCACCTGGTGGGGTCTTCTCTATGGGTCAATTTGAACTGTTTGACATTTTCTACTTGCTTACAAATCATATACTTAAGATATGTTTGAACAGGATTTGGTGTTAAATAATCAACAAAGGTTAATATGCTATAAAACCCAACCAACCAACCCTTCATTGCCATTACTATCTTGATCCACTCTGACCCGGAGTGATTGTATCCTTTTAGTGTCCTATCTATGAGTCAAACAGATATGTTTGCAAATTATTTGTATTAGATAGAAATACTTGATATCCTTTAACTGTATCCAAAACAATAACTTAAGAAACGATGTAAATACAAAAGTGCAATGTACACAGTTCCCTAATCCCTAGCTATAAATTGATATCAGACGAGTTTACATGCCATTAAAATGTATCAATTATAATCTTTTTGTTCACTGTTGGTCTGCTGCTGGTCCGTGCCATTGCTTATAGACTTATTTTGGCTGCATGTTGGTATGAGGTGACGTAAGAATAATATTGTTACTTGCCAGCAAGAAACGCTTTTATATCTAAGGTTTTAGAAGAAAAACTACCTTTTTTACAAGATGACAGATATTGTCTTATTTTTAGAGTTCGCCTCATAGAATCAAAAGATCTTCGTTAGTAAAACACTGTCTTTTGATTCCTATCTCACCCACTGATGCCATTAGTTTAAAATTACAAAATAAATGTCATTTACTCTTGATGACACAAACAAACGTTGTTTTTATTTCCCCCCCCCCCATCATCAAGGGCAGAATAAACTGACTGCCTGCACGTGACTCTTAACTTAATGGCGTTGCCTGTGTGAGTTAATATAGAATAAACAATGTTTTCAGTTGCTTTTGTGTATCTGTAAAGAGATAGGCTTTTCATGTAACGATCTCGAAAGATATATAATATATGGGGTAGAAGGGGCTCTTGTCTGACAACAAGGCTTTCCTGAAAGCAACCCTTGTTCGGGAAGTTAACTCCAAAATCAAAACTGGAGAAAGAAGCTCCAGCATCAAACTTCTTCTAACCAAAATTAAACAGGGCTAAATTACACGCACGTACTCAAACATATACACACACTAAATAGCTTAAAACATCTATGTATAAAGTCAGATACATTTTCATATATATCAAATCCACACAATGCCCTTGAAAATAATTGTGTGTACGAGTGTGTTTATACATAAGTGTACATACATATATACGAGTACGTGCGTACACACACACACACGCACGCGCGCGAGCGAGAGAGAGACAAAAAATAAGTCAAAGAACAAAGATGCTCATCAAAAATTACCAAAAATCTTCGCAGACAATCGACTCCAACAGGATATTCACAGACACAAAGATCTAGAATTGAACAAAATCAAAACAATATTTACTTAAAAAAAAAAAACTTAACACTGCGAAACGCTGTAGCGGGTGAGTGGTGAATACAGTCAAAATTCCTACTGAAGACGAAAATGTCCGAAACACGTGTAGCGCACAAGTTGAGGATAACTTCAACTTTATAATTTCTGAAACCATCATTTCATCTTCAACAGAAAATCCAGTTTATAGTAAACTCTACTGGGTGCCCTATACTCGTGGCCTTGAGCCAAACTATGTAGCTTATAATTAGAGTAATTGATAGATACATGAGAATTCTTATGCATATGAAATGATTATAAAAACTGAATACCAAATTTGAAATCATTTGCAAACCTGTTCATTCAAAAATATTTACGTTTTCCTCGGTGGATCAACAACAATATATAAACAAGTTAGCAGCTGTACGGCCACATAGCACTTATTTCACAAACCATCCAAGTAAGAGGAAAAGGGGGTGTCCTCGTGGTGTAATGGTTAAAGCGATGGACTGCGGAACCGTAGTACGCGAGTTCGTACTCCAGTCGCGCTATTACGTTCGCTTTCGGGAAAATACCCAGCTATGGGTTAAATAGTACTGTTCTTCTAGGAGAATGGCTTTGGCATTAAATAACCTACAAAGGTTGATATGCCATTGAACAAAGAAACCAAACCTAAGACGAAAAGACATGCTTAGCAAGCCAGGAAGAAGACATTAGAAACTAAGACTCCTACACATGGACACACGAGTGTTGACCGACCAGGAAGAGAGAGAGAGAGAGAGAGAGAGAGAGAGAGTCTGTGTTATCAGCCCAGCTTGATTATATACATGATGACTGCTACATCTTGACCGATGATAGCTGTCTTTACCACCAAAATTACAACTTAAACATCCTGATCAATTAAAGTGCAAAAAATATACAAAATGCGTCAGATAAGGAAGTAAGATATCTTTACGTTCAGGGATTATAGTGACATACGCTTGTATGATACTTATGTCACTCCTTGGTTCTACATAGCTACAGTATATTGACAAGCTTAGTAAGATAATGAGAGACGATGCAAGCTACAGGTTTTTCTGTCAGAGTACCTTCTCTGAGACTTTTCCTATCAATAGGTATATGTATTCATGAGTGCACATACACAGAATACATTTGCCCAGTCGGCTGGGGTTGTAGAATACACCGACTGCATCTCTGCAGAGGAATAAGACTCCCCAAACGAGTGTCCTGGTTATGACACTAAAAAATCTGATGATGGGGTTTCAGTAATGCTGGAGCTTTGGGGAACGTGGAGTAGCTCTTTATTGTCATCACTCCCAGCTCAACTCTACCCCGGCGTGGTAGCACCTGAAAGGGTCCTATCTATGGATCAAATAGAAGTAAACTGTATATTTATGCTAAACTGAATTGTTTGAAATGGAATTATTTTTGTATGCTAAACTGAATTGTTCGAAATTGAACTGTTTCAGTAAACTGAATAGCTTGAAATAGAAATGTTCTTGCTAATTAAATTGTGTACTTATCAAAACTGAATTGTTTGAGATAGAACTGTTTATTTGTATAAAAAATAGATTTAGCATTAAATAACTTACAAAGGTTGATTTGCCATAAAACCCTAACAAACAAACAGAATACATATATATATATATATATAATACGCAAAGACATAAAAAAATAAAAAATAAATTCACTTGCAGTAAAAAGGTGTGGGGGGAGAACAAAAAAGCTCGTTAACAAAACAACCAAAAATCCACATAATACTTTTGAAAATATACGAATCTCTATATGCGTAAATGTGTATAAATGTTTACTCGATAGCATACATACGCAGAACATATACATATACACATTATGGTGTAATGATTATTGTCGTAGGAAATGGATATGGTGACTCGAGTTCAAATACTGGCCGAGACTTTGAATTTCGCATACCACTAATACTCTTGGATTCTCCCTTCAGTTATGAGTAAATAGTAGGGTAGACTAGGTTCTTTAGTCTTAGGCAACCAGTCTAGGAGTAGGAAAGCTCTGAATTTAAACCTGTTAAACTACACTAAAATATTGACCTTGTGTCCAATCCTGCCCTATGGAGTGGTTAGTAAATACATTCATATATATATATATATATATATGTATATACAAATGCATTTAAAAAATTACGTGCGGTAAAAAAAAAAAAAAGGGAAAGAACGAAGAGGTTCATTAACAAAAACTACCCAAAATCTTTCGGACTATGAACTCCAACGGGACATTTACAGAATTAATCAAAACACCCAACATCTAAACTTAACTCAGCGAAAAGCTGTTGTGGCTGAGTGGTTAACACTGCCAAAATTCAAACACCTGGAGAGTACGAAAATGTCCGAAACTCGTGCAGCACAGAAGTCTATGAAATGATAATAATAAAAAAAACTCTGTGCTTAATGTGAAATCCTTTATGGACATAATATATATATATATATATATATATATATATATATATAAGAGATTGTTCTCTTCCATCTGAAATATTAGAATCAACTTGACGATCCACTACACTTATTGGTTCTGATTCTAGTTAAGAATGAATTTATTTAGGAAGGAATAAAAGATTGTAAATAATATTTTATAATGATCTGTTATATGGAGATTCAAGAGCGAAAGAATTAGATTCAATGTGAATGCTGACCCCACAATTTAGAAATCGATATCCAACTGATTATTTAAAAGGGCAGATGTTTTATTTTGATCAAAACTGCTAATTTCAAAAATTTCTTCAGGCGAAATCTTTAAAATGTTTTCATTTTCTCTCTTTGCAGAATGTCGAAAAAGAAATTGCCGAAAGGGCATGTTACCTGATCGAACGACCAAAAGTATTTGAGAGTGTCTACCGGGGTCAAGATCTCGACATAGCCACGAGGCTTCACAAGGTAAGAACTGATTTGGGAAGCGGAAAGAGTGATTGCAAGAAAAAATGGAGGAGAGGGTATGTGGAACAAGCCCGATGTCTATGCAATATAAGCGGTTGCTTAAGGCACCAATGCCAGCAGATAGTTATTGATGTTAGCTCGTACATCTTCGCCATCAAAATTGACGGCTTATATTGGAAAAGAAACTTCTCTCTCTCTATCGCCTCCACTCTCTCTCTCTCTCGCCTCTACTTTCACATTCTCTCTCGCCTCTACTTTCACATTCTCTCTCTCTCTCTCTCACTCGCCTCCACTTTCACATTCTCTCTCTCTCCGCCAATCCCTCGTTTTCACTCTTTCACATTCTGTCTGTCTCTCTCTCCCTCTCTCTCTCTCTCTCTTTCTCTCTCTCGTCTTCACTCTCACTCTCACTCTCTCTCTCTCTCTTGTCTTCACTCTCTCACAGTCCCTCGCCTGGCCTCAACTATATCTCTCACTTTAATTTTCTCTCTCTCTCTCTCTCTCTCGTGCGAATGATCAAACTCGATAAGGTTGTCCATTGAGGGCCTCATAAATACTTATTTCTCTGAAATTTAAAATCAAGTTACCTTTGAATTATTAAAACCTATTTTTACATAAAATGTGATGCACACACACACACACACACACACACACTTGTTCGCACCTCCTGATCTCACTAAAGAATGAGAAACTCTGTTGTCATGGTAACACAAGTCATTTAGTCGTGTGCATGTTGATTTCGTTGAATATGAACACACGCATGCGCACAACCACGAAGCTTTCCGAGATGTATTAGCCACCTGTTCTCACTACGAAGTAATAAAAAAAAAATTCCGTTGTGACTGTAACAGGATGTTTTTTTTTTTTTAATTAATTTTTGGTTCGAATTTTAACTTTTTGAACTTGTATGTTCAAATAATTATGAATTAATGAATTATCTCTTAATCTCTCTCTCTCTCTCACACACACACACATACACTTTTTTAATCTCTCTCTCACACACATACTCTTTTAATCTCTCTCTCTCTCACACACACATACACTCTTTTAATCTCTCTCACTCTCTCTCTCTAGCACATACACTTTTTAAATCTCTCTCTCTCTCTCTCGCACATACTTTTTAAATCTCTCTCTCTCTCTCTCTCTCTCTCTCTCTCTCTCTCTCTCTCTCTCTCACACACATACACTTTTTTAATCTCTCTCTCTCTCTCACACACATACTCTTTTAATCTCTCTCTCTCTCACACACACACATACACTCTTTTAATCTCTCTCTCTCTAGCACATACACTTTTTAAATCTCTCTCTCTCTCTCTCGCACATACTTTTTAAATCTCTCTCTCTCTCTCTCTCTCTCTCTCTCTCTCTCTCTCTCTCTCTCTCTCTCTCTCATTATCTTAATTTTTCAAATAACTCTCGGATTTCCACCAGCACAAGCACAATACTGCGACCTGAGAGAAAATCCGTATGTAACTGATCCTATCGTTTATGATGGGCACTATGCTACTTGGAAATTGAATTTAGTCAGTTGATTACTTCGTTCTGTAAATCTTAATTTTAACTCACGACATGATCAGCCGAATTTTATCCCCGCCTCACACACACATACATACACAAAGTATTTAAAAAATTCTCTCATACTCTCACACACGCATACCTTGAAGTGAGTGTATATATTTAAAGTGTCCAAATGGAAATATCCAAATAAACCTACTATATCTCATGCCCGCTGAAAAATATCACCTCGTATAAAAAATATGTCCGTTCAAAAGACAGGACCGTAATTCCTAAGGCGATCGGTGCTACTATTAAGATACGATGTGACAAACATTTACCCTAACGTTTGTAAACATTTGTACCAATGTTTATGTGTAGCAGGCGACACTGGTACCAGTTAACAGTCGCTCTGATGCGCACACACAGACACACAATATTACAGAGCGCTAAAGAATGCAAGCTTTCTCTAATTGATTCATATGCGCACATACGTACGAGACTGAATACACTGTCGCGTCTTTATAGATTAACTGTTAACCGTAAATAAAAGGCATTCGAGAATTTCAGTTACTTGTTTTGTTTTTGTTTTTTGAGGGATTTTTTTTTTTTCGTTTTTAGTGTGTGAGTGTCTATGGGAAGGAGAAGGTTAAATATCTTCAACCGACCAGAATCCATTGTTCGTTTGACTTCAGAAAATCAAAGCCAACTGTCGACAACTAGCAGATATTACACATTCCTTTAATTGAATTAGCGAACCAAACTCGAGGTGGGACAGTGTGAATTCCCTTTGCTCTAATTTCCCTAGGATAAGGCAAGAATCCACTTCTCCCTCAACCTTGAGGAAATAGCGAATCTAAAGCCCTTTGGAATTGTAAAAATAAAACCCTCTCGAGTGTTCGGTTGTAGATGAAGAGGCTGTTCCTGGTTGTAAGTTCAGCTGTAACCCAGTACAACCTGTCACTTATCACCAGGAAATGATGTAATGTAGTAACAGCCTTCCCTAACACCGGGAAATCTGGTGACAGAAAACCAAAGAGTCAAATACAAGAACTCTCTCGGCAAGTGCGAGAATCGGTCGCATGAGAGTTTGGGGACTTTTAAAAGGATCAGCAAGTGTGACAATTTAGCAAATGACAGAGGACAAGTAAGAAAGCATAAATTTCAAAACTATTTAATAATTCCTTCACCGGCTTAAAAATATTACTTCAGTTTTTTCTGATTTGAGACAAGTGTACAAGGAGATTGAGACCGTTATAAAGAGAGAAGAATTTTTCTATTACCAGTTGTGCCATTACGTTCATATTCGGGCTGGGGCTGTAGTAATTTACGAAGGTCTTTACTTCGATTTAGCACAAGGCCAAATGAATGGGGCACCTAATGAGACTCGAACTCACTCGTGTAGGTTTGCTAGTCTAACTTGCTAACCATTACACCAGCAGAGGTGCCCTGGGATGGGGCTGTAGAATGTGGGGTTTTCGCTTATGTTACGTTGGTATTACGTTGGTTGCGTTGATATTTCGTTGGATATGTTGGCGTTAGATATCTGACACCATATTTTGTTTATATTATATTTTACCCCCACGTTGTTTAGTCGGTGTAATGCCATGCCCAAGAAAGTCCCAAAAAGAATTATAGAAAAGACAACAACAGATAAGAGACGAAGACATTTCTTTTATAGTTTCCTTTATTTACTGGGTTCAACAACCATTCCGTGGATTAGGGAGTTTTTCCTGAATACATTGAAATGGTTGAATCCCCCAGTTAAGGTGTCAAAAAATACGTTAAATCGTTTCATGTATGTATTTGTCCTCATTTGGTATTTCGAGCTTCCATAAGGGTTAATTTTCTCTTGGAATTTTTCTCAAAGTCCGGTAAGGGTTAGTTTACAGTTCATTTGTGGGTCTTGTATATTTCAGCATAATGCTGACCGAGAGAGAGAGCTGCGACTGGGTGAAAGGGGCTAACCAACGCTACGTCCAAAGATGTATGCGTGGTGCCCAGACACGCCAGCACGAGGTTATCAATCCGCTGGTCACTGCCTGAAAGAGGAAGATAATATTGTCCCCTTTGTCAAGAGGAATCCGTTTTTCTTTTACGCATGCGTCATCTCCTTTTCCTGTTAGAGACCTCTGGGAGTTTCTGCAAATTTAAGTTTTCTTTTTATTTATTTGTTTATTATTTTTTAATTTTATTTTAATTTTAAATTTATTTATTTATTCGTTCCCTACAAATACACCAACTACATCTCTGCAGAAGGCCAAGACCCTCAAATACAGAACAATATATGTATTAAACCATCTGGTGATAAGGCTCCAGAAGCTGGAACTTTTAGAAATAAGGAGTATCTCTACATTGTAAATCCTCCCAGGTTTACTCTGATCCAGAGTTGCAGCACCTGATATGGTCCTTTCTAGGGGTCGAATAAGACTGTTCAACTATTTAACTGTGTAAACAAATGACTGTTGGAACAATTTAACTGTATGCTAAAGAATGAGTTATGTTGAATAGAATTATCAGCGTTGATTAGCAATACTTGAAACTCTTTAACTGTGCCTAAATTGAATTATTAGTGTTACATAGCGATGCTTGAAACCATTTAACTGTGAGCAAATTTTTAAAAATTGATGAAAGCTAGCAATATTTGAAACAGTTTACGTGAGTGCCAACAAGTGATTAATACTAAATAGAATTATTCGTGTTAGAATATTTGGAACCATTTAACTGTGTGCAAATAACAGTAAACTTCGATGCAAATATATTGATTCGAATTCATTTAAAAATAAGATTACTATCAAACAATTGACTTAAAAATCATATTCAACCATGTAACTGTATGCAAACAAATGAGCTCAGACTCTTTTAGAAATGTTATCTACAAACTGTATTTACGGGCACCTCTAGCAAACCTACACGAGTGAGTTCGAGTTTTATTGGGTGCCCCATTCATTTGGCCTTGTGCTATATCGAAACAAAGAGCTTCGTAAATTACTACAAACTGTATTTACAAATTATATATGATATGCATAAAGAGGATTTGGCATTGAATAACCAACAAGGGTTGACATGTCATTAAATCCAATCAAACTTAACTGTGTGCAAACAAAGGATTAATAGTGAATATAATTATTCGTGATAGATAGAAATACTTTAAACCATTTAATTGTGTACAAAAAATGAGCTCTGACTCGTTTAAAAATGTTATCTACAAACTATGTGTTTACAAATCATATATATGTATAAAGAAGATTTGGCAATAAATAACCAACAAAGATTGATATGCCATAAAACTCAACTAAATATATTCGGACTAATACCCTTGGGAAAGGTATGAACCCCTTTATCGCCCAGCCATGGATTAAATAGTACTACAAATTGTCCAAATACGGGGATGGTCTTTGCATTAAATAATCCATGAAGGTTTATATGCCGTTAAACTAAGAAACCAAGCTAAACTTTGGCCATAAAACATGATTATCCGATGTTGTCGCATTGTCTTTAGAGATGCTATAAAAAGAAATTACTCAGTCTAATCGTTGGGATATTATACTGGCTGCAGAGAAAAAAACAAAAGCTCTTCCTAATTATTTGATATAGTTTTAGATTTTGTTGCTTTGTTTTCCGGTATGTTTGTTAGTTTATTTAATGTGGAAGTCTTTTTTAAAAAATTATTTGCTTTTAAATTAGCAAAAATAATTTTAACTTTGTCGGTTATGGCTGTGAAATACACCGACTGCATCTCTACAGAGGGATAAGACGCCTCCAACGAGTGTTCTCGATATGACACTAAACAATCTGATCATATTTACCAAACCCTCAATTTCTTAAGCGGAGTTTAACAGGTTTGAATTCAGAGTTTTCCTTCTCCTAGACTAGTTGCCTCACCAGGTTGAAGAACCTAGTCTGCCCTACTATTTACCCATAGCTGGAGGGAGAATAATTGGATTCATACCTTTCCCAAGGGTATTAGTGCTATGTGAAATGCAATCAGTCCAGGATTTGAACTCGTGTCGCCGTGTCCAATTCCTGTGACGATAACCATTACACCACGGGCACCTCCTAAACAATCTGATGGTGAGCCTCCAGTAACGCTGGAGGTTTGAGGATTACAGAGTTACCCCTTCATTGCCATCGCTCCCAGGTCCACTCTGACCCGGAGTGGTAGCACCTGATAGGATCCGATCTCTAGGTTAAATAGAATTGTTTGGTATTTAAACTGAGTACAATCAAATAACTAATGCTAAATTGAATTGTTACAAATAGAACGGTTTGATTTTTTTACTATGTACACAAATCACTGATGTTTTAATTGAATTGTTAATTATACAGAGCTAGGGCAAGCGTTAGTGGAGCCTCACCATCAGCTTGTTAAATGAAATCCAGGGCACTCGTTGAGGGAGTCTTACTCAACTCCTCAGATGCAGTTGGTGTACTCTACAACCCAAGTCGACTGGGCTACAAAAGAAAAAAGTAATACATTGTCCACATTTCACTAATCATTGCCAATTTGTTTTATAAAGAGTTTGAAATGGGGAAATTATTAAATTTCATTATTGCTTAAGTTATGATTAACAAACCGGATAAAAATAAAAATCTTTAAATCAGTAAATCTCTTGAGTTTCACGAATTTAAATTTTACTAAATATGTTTCAAAAAGAGGTGTTCTCGGTATAACATTAAATTGCATCTGTTAGTCAGGCTCCAGTTAGTGTGGAGTATCCCTTTCTTGCCATTACTCCCTAGTCCACTCTGACCCAGATTGCTAGTATCTTTTAGGGTCCCATCTTATAGGTTAAATAGATCTGTTTAAAAACTAATTAGTATCGGATAGAAATACTTGATATCATATAACCGTAAATTATTTATATTAATAGTTATTTGAAGAATTGATTGTTTACTAAGGATTATTATTAGTTACTTGAAACCAAATAACTATGTGCAAACAATTTGCCATTTATCAATTTGAAGTAATTACTTAAAACCAAATAATTATTTTATTAGAAAGGAAGACTTGAAACCATACAACTTTGCTCAAATTACTTGTAATAAATAGTAATACTTGATATATAACTCTGGAAAAAAACAACTTAAATGACTACACAAAAACAGAAATGTACGATGAATACAATTTTCTAACCTCAAGTTTTAAAATAACCATAGACAGATTGACAAGCTAGTTAAAACGAATCATATTTGTTTAGATAGGATTTAAAAATCATTAAATCTCTTAATTCATTATTTATTTATTTAATTTCTCTGCAAAGCTGTTTTTTCCTAATTATATCAACGTTGCAAGATCGGTTATCTGAATTTATCTTTTTATAAAAGCCCAGTAGGCTTGAGTTGTATAATGCACTGACTGTATACAGATAAGTAAGACTCAACCTCCGCTGGGTGTTGTGGATATGACTCTAAACTATTTGTTGACAACGCTACAATCCTGGAGCTTTGTAGAATTTTGGAGTACTTCTTCATTGCCATCGCTCCCAGGTCCACACTGGCCCGGAGTAGTAGCACCTGATAAAGCCCTATCGATGGATCAAATAGAACTAGACCGTATACTTGGGCTAAACTGAATTGTTTGAAAAAGAACATTTTGTCATTATTCCCAGATTCACTCTGATCAGGAGTGGTCTATTTGGCTGGGGCTGCAGAATACACCAACTGCATCTCCTGGATATGACACTAAACTATTTGTTGACAAGGCTACAATCCTGGAGCTTTGTAGAATTTTGGAGTACTTCTTCATTGCCATCGCTCCCAGGTCCACACTGGCCCGGAGTAGTAGCACCTGATAAAGCCCTATCGATGGATCAAATAGAACTAGACCGTATACTTGGGCTAAACTGAATTGTTTGAAAAAGAACATTTTGTCATTATTCCCAGATTCACTCTGACCAGGAGTGGTCTATTTGGCTGGGGCTGCAGAATACACCAACTGCATCTCCTGGATATGACACTAAACAATCTGATGGTGTGGCTCCAGTAATGCTGGAGCTTTGGAGAATGCGGAGTACCTCTTCATTGCCATTGCTCCCAGGTTTACTCTGACCTGGAGTAGTAGAACCTGATAAAACCCGATCTATGAATCAAATAGAACTAGACCGTGTACTTACGCTAAACTGAATTGTTTGAAAAAGAACATTTTGATCATTTAACTGTGAGTGAACAAAAAGCTGTACTTATGCTAAACTGAATCGTTTGAAATAGTTGAATTAGAACTCTTTCTACATTTAACTGTGAGTAAACCAAAAACTGTACTTAACCTCAACTGAATTGTTTGAAATAGAACTGTCTGATTATTCAACGGTGTTTGAACAAATGACTGATGTTTAATTGAATTATTCGTGATACATTGCAATACCTGGAACTATTCTACTTTGTTAACATGCTAAACTGAATTGTTTGATATAGAACTGTTTGATCTTTAAACTGTGTAAATGTATTTGTCACTGCCTCCAATAAGACAGGACTCAACACGAGGTCAATGACCCGAAGGTCGATTATAACCTTTTAATTGTGTGAAGTTGACTTGAGAAAAAGTCCATTTGCCAGTACGGGACTGATGCAATATTTATAGTAATTTACGAAGCTCTTTGCTTCGATGTGGCACACGGCCGAATGAATGGGTTACCCAATGAGACTCGAACTCACTCGTGTAGGTTTGCTAGTCTAGCTTGCTAACCGTTACACCACCAGAGGTGCCCAAGATGCAATATTTATAAGACCCGGTGAAGACCGGTGTTCGTCTATTAACGGAACTGTCTAAACGGTTGTCCTTCCTCTCTACAAACTGAATTGTGTGAAATAGAACTGTTAACATTTAAACTGTACTTATACAAATTGAATTGTTTGAAATAGAGTTGTTTTTATATTTAACTGTCTAAACCAAAAACTGTATTTAAACAAATGACTGAGTAAACGAAAAACTGTATTTATGCTAAACTAAATTGTTTTTAAATTAAGTGGAACCGTGTACAAAATAAATGAGCTCAGGTTTACTTAGAAATGTTATCAACAAAATGTTTGTAAATTATATATTTGATATATGTATAAAAAGGATTTAACTTTGACTGGCATATAATGGTTGATATGCTATAAAACCAAATCAAACCACACTGACCCGGAGTGATAGCATTTGATAGGGTCCCATTTATGGATCAAATAGAACTGTTGAACCATTTAACTGTGTGGAAATAAATTAACTCTGGTTAGATTAAAAATGTTACCTACAAACTATTTGTTTACAAAGCATATTTGCCCAGTCGGCTGGGGCTGTAGAATACACTGACTGCACCTCTGCAGAGGGGTAAGCCCCCACCCACCCAATGAGTGTCCCTGATATGACACTAAACAATCTGATCGTGAGGTCCCAATAATGCTGGGACCAAGGGGAATATGGAGCCTTCCTTCATTGCCATTGCTCCCAGGTCCACTCTGGCCCGGCGTGGTAGCACCTGATAGGGCCCTATCTATGGGTTAAATAGAACTAACGGCATACTTATGCTAAACTGAATCGTTTGAAATAGAAATGTTTTTGACAATTAAACCGTACTTACATTTAAACTGCGTGCTTATGCTAAATTGAATTATTTGAAATAGAACTGTTTTTGATATTGAAACTGTATTTACATTAAACTGAATTGTTTAACATAGAACTGTTTTGAATATTAACCGTGTGTAAACAAAATCTGTACTTAGCTGAATTAGAACTGCTTAACAAAACTGAATAGCTAGAAATGTTTTTCAAAATTAAAATATACTTATGTTTAAACTGCGTACTTATGCTAAACTGAATTGTTTGAAATGGAACTGTTTTTGACGTTGGAACTGTACTTGCACTAGACTGAATTGTTATATGTAACTGCTTAAATAATTTGAAATGGAAATATTTTTGACAATTAAACTGTGTACTCATGCTAAACTGAATTGTTTTAAATAGAACTGATTATTTACATTAAAACGGATTTGGCGTTAAATAACCTACAAAGGTTGATATGTCATAAAACTCAACCCAACAAACCAAACCAAACAAAGCATATATTTAACATGTGTAAACCACGTTTGGCATTAAATAATTTAACCAACCAAATTTTTATAGTTACATATTAAGTTTGTGTAAATTTTTAATTGACCAAGATTATAAAACAATCTGTGATTCAAGTGTTGATCGCTAACCCGTCATAACCATCTGTGATTCAAGTGTTGATCTCTAATCTGGCATAACAATCTGTGATTCAAGTGTTGATCTCTTATCCGGCATAATAATCAGAGATTCAAGTATTGATCGCAAACCCGACATAACAATCTGCGAGCTAAGTCTTGATCTCTAACCCTGGACATCTGGTAATAATAACAACTCATGACTTTAGAAGATCTGATAAAAATCTACAAAGTTTAAAACAGACAAATTAGTTTAAATGTTTCTTCCCTTTATATAAGGACAACGTGTAAGTCAACAGACACTCGAATAACTAAAATTCAAACGGAAAATCATGTCTGTGCGTCGTCATAATTCAGCATATCTGATACTGAAATACAGAGAAATGGAATTAATACTGTAAAACTGTCTTTCATCGATGGATACGTAACACTGCCAAAATTAAATGATATAAAACAAACGCAAGTCACAGAAATGTCTAAAAAATGCAGGATGAACAATTGTGACGTGACTTTTTTTTAACTCGTCATGAATGTATATCGAGCAAATGATATTGATCTTTTAATGTTGATACCTCCAAAGTTGTATTAAAACTTTTCTAGAGTGAGGGGGAGAACTTTCCAATTAACAAAAAGCGACGAACTAACGTTATTTTGATAAATTTTCAGTACTCTATCAAGAAAGAGCATAAGATTTATCTAGAAGTTTCTAGTGAAACTTTCGTCGACAGGATTGTATATGTGTCAATCACTTCTCTATTGAATAATTTGGTTTAATTGTTCAATATATTATAAGATAGATTTTTTTGAATACATTGAAGTAATAATTTAAACTAATAAATTTTTCTTTTTTTTTTTTTTTTAAACGGGCGTCTTAAAGAGCAAAAAGAGGAAACGAAAGTTTTTCTTGGTAACTTATTTTTATTTGCTTCAATTTTTTTTAAAGTAAAAAGAATTTGTTTCTCCAAGAAATTATCTTTTTAAATGTATACAATTTCCCTCAAACGATGCTTTTGTGCCTTGAATAATAAAATTTAGAAACTGACCAATTTTTAAATGTAAAAACAGGCAAATTTGGACATTAGAATTTACACAAGGTCTGTATAAAACAACAAACGAATCAAAATTTACATATATTTATGCTAAATTTAGATACAAATGAACGAACCAGACATGCAGGACACTGCTGGAGAAGCAGGGACGAACTCATAAGTGATGTACTCTTATGGACCCCAACACATGGCCGTGCAAAAGCAGGACGACCAGCACGAACATACATTCAGCAGCTTTGTGAGGATACGGGATGTTGTCCTGAAAACCTGCCTGGGGCGATTAACGATAGGGAGGAGTGGCGAGAGAGGGTCAGGGATATCCGTGCTACCAGCGCGACATCATGATGATGATGATTACCAATGTCATAAAAGCAAAGTTTAAAGAGAAAAATAGGTCTTTTCCTTTTTACTTTAGGCATAAGTAATTGGGGAAATAAAACTTTCTTTCCTGGAGCAAACGAAAAAGTAAATATTTGATTATATAATGTTATTAATCTTATATTTTTATAGTAGGTATGATCAAATTTAAAGTTTTTCATGCAAAAAGAATTCCGATTTTGAAGATCTACCAATAACTTGATTTTAATAAAATTGTCGGTACTTTTTCTTTTAAGATGGATTTTTATGAAGAGAAGTTTCAAATGCAAATTACGTCGACAACATTCGTTTTTTGGATAAATGCCTCCCTACCCTCATAAACCAAATTATGAAATTTGGTTTACTTATACGAAAGTGCAAGCAGGCGCGCTTAGCGTAACGGTCATCCTTGTGAGAAATAGAATCAGTGACCTGAGTTCAAATCCCGGACAAGACTGTTGACACTTCTCTTCGTGCTAATTCCCTTGAGAAAGGCATGAATCCATCTGTTATTCCCCACAACCATGGGTAAATAGTTGGCCAAACTAGATTTTTCAGTCTTGGTGAGGCAACCATTATAGAAAGGGGGAGCGGGAACTCTGAATTGAAAGTAGCTTTACTCCATTTTAAAAAATAACCTTGTATCGTATCCTGCCCATGCTGGAGACTATTGGGTTAATATATATGGAACATATGCGATTTGGAGTCGAAAATAATTTCATAAAATGATGCACAATTTGATAATGATTATAATACTTACCAACTATTGCTGATTAGTAAGGACTAACAATCCGTATGAAGAAATGTTTAAATTAATAAATCTCTTCATTTTAGCCTACATAAATTAATAACTTTCAAAACTGACCTCTTCTCCAGCGAAGGCAGCTTTTTAAGTTAGAAGATATCTGCTAAGCTGAGTTGAGCCTGAAAAAAAAACTGAGTTGGAGAACTCTCTGGTTGGGCAAACAAATCTAGGAGAAGGAAAACAGTGAATCTAGATCACTTAAAACTAATCTTGTGTCACATCGATTACTTTTTTGTTATATATATATATATAGATATATATATATATATATATATATATATATATATATATGTGTGTGTGTGTGTGATTATTTCTAGGGGAAATAAGTTTTTTTTTACCTTTATTAAAAGCAAAGGCCTGACTCTCTATGGAAAAAACTGAAAACTAAAGTAAAATATAGTTCTTTCTTTCGTTTTATTTGTTTATATACGTCAGGCGGAGATGGTGTATTTTTGATTCAGGAGGCTTGGTTCCAGATAGAACCCACATTGAATTGTCCTCGTGTCGCAATTTACAAAGCTTTTTGCTTAGATATGACAAGGCCGTATGAATGGGGCAACCAGAGAAACTCGAACTCATTCGTGAAGGTTTATTAGTCTAATTTGCAAACCATTACACTACCCGAGGCGCCCCAATCGTCTTTGTGTCATTCGTGGCAGGGTTGGATTAATAGTTTTAGCACACTCGTCCGGATGGGGGACGGTCGACAAATACCGTTAACAAGTTTGGCTTTGGCGCCCCTTTTTAGGAAAATGCCGACGTGGCTGGAGGCATTTTTTTGAGCCTCCGGGTGCTTCTGGGCAACGGTGCTGCTCCCGGGCCCACCTTAAAAAGGCCTTGTGCCACACTCATCTGGATGATGGGATCGTCGACAAATACCGTTGACAAGTTTGGCTTTTTTCTTCTTTTTTTTCTCCCTTTTTTTTTTTTGTAAATCTAATAATGTCTAATTTTAACTCTGCTAACTTTTATTATTCCAGGACAGTGTGTATGCAGTACGTAATGCGTGGTCCTGGATTCGACAAGTTGCATCTTGTGTAGAACAACACTTAAAGAATGCTGCTGACTACCACCAGGTAAACGAAAGATAAATTTTATCATCATTTAAAATGAACCAATCATTTTATCCTTTTCTTTTGTTCTTTATTTTTAACATTATATTGTTGGTCCACTCGGCTGAGGTTGTAGAATACACCGACTGCATCTCTGCAGAGGAGTAAGACTCTCCCAGTTGATATGACACTTAACAATCTGAGGGTGAGTCTCCAGTAATGCTGGAGCTTTGGGGAATGCGAAGTATCTCTTGCCATCGCTCCCAGGTCAACTCTGGGCCGGAGAGATAGTCCCTGATAGGGTTCAATCTATAGGTCAAATAAAACTGTTTGACATTTAAACTGAGTTAAACAAATGTCTTAATCTGAACTGAAATGCTTGAAATAGAACTGTTTGATCATTTAACTGTGTATAAAGAAATGACTGATGTTTAATTGAATTGTTAGTGATACATAACAATACTTGGAACCATGTAACTTTGTTGACTTATGCTAAACTGAATTGTTAAAAATAGAACTGTTTGATCATTTAACTCAGTGTAAACAAATGACTAATTGAATTGTTTGGTTTGTTTGTTTAATGGCATATCAACTCTTTTTAGGTTATTTAATGCCAAAGCCATTCTCCTAGAAGAACAGTAGTGGTACTATTTAACCCATAGCTGGGAGGATAAGGGGGTTCATACCTTTCCCAAGGGTATTTGCCCGAAAGTGAACGTAATAGCGCGACTGGAGTACGAACTCGCTTACTACGATTCCACAGTACATCGTTTTAACCATTACACCACGACGACACCCCCTGAATTGTTCGGGTTAAATAGCTATACTATAAAGTATTTAACTGTGGGTAGACATATGATTAATTGTAAATGAAATTATTCGTATTAGAGGGGAATAAATGAAACCATTTAACTGTGAGCAAAAAAAAAAAAAGATTTGCTCAGGATCGTTTAAAATTTTATCTACAAAATGTGTTTAGGTTTGGTTTCTTTGTTTAATGGCATATCAACCTTCTCGGGTTATTTAATGCCAAATCCATCTTTCGAGAAGAACAATAGTGGTACTATTTAACCCATAGCTGGGAGGATAAGGGGGTTCATATTTTTTCCAAGGGAATTTGTCCGAAAGTGAATGTAATAGTTCGACGGGAGTTCGAACTCGCTTGCTACGATTCCGTCGTCCACTGCTGTAACCATTACACCCCGACGACACCCATAAAATGTGTTTAGGAATCATACTTAATATATTATAAAAAGGATTTGGCATTAAATAACCTACAATGGTTGATCAGCCATAAAATCACACTGGACTAACCATATGTTGAAATGAATTCTTAGCATACTTTGCCATTACTGATGCACGACTAGAATTCGGAATAAATAGATAAAAAGTAGTGATTTTTAAAAATTTGATACCAAGAACTTGGCTTTTATTTTACTTCCTTGTTTCTTCATTACTGTAGATTGACGGCCTAAATAATTTAAGACAAGAGAAAATACTAGTCGAAATTAATAAAGATAATGGTTGATAGTACTTTGTGTAAAAATAAAAAATAAATAAAACCTTGGGTTCAATCCCAGGTCGCGTCATACCAAAGACTTTGAAAATAGTACTTGATACTTCCTTGCTTAACACTCAGCAATATAAGGTACGTATCAAGGGTAAAGTGGAGCAATCCAGGGAAAGGAGTAGCGCTCTCTCCTACAACTTGGTGTAGTAGCTATTTAAAAAGGAGACTTCTGGTCACCCTCCACTACGAATATTTAAGTAAATTTGACTTGTTTCTATAGATCCTCTCTGTCAAAATGTAATTACTTTCTGAATATATTGATATACTGTGATTACCAAAGGAACGAATAAAGTTTTGTCGTTTACTTAGTAAACTATAATTCACCCAGTGTGAATCGAAGTCACTATTAGTGATTTGCTAGTATAGCTCGCTGATTAGTACATTGTGTGAGACAGGGAAATAAGCATTTTTTTTTTTTTTTTACCCAATTTGTGATTTTGCTTGATGTTTTCTTGGTTTGATTTTTTTTTTTTTTTTGCGTGGGTCTCATCTATTTTATTTTTTATGCCATTTTTTATTGTTTTATTTCGTCTCTGGTTTATACTAAATGATATTTTTATCTTTTTTTTAAAGCTTACAGATTTTTTGTAAATTTATTGACCTGATTTTTTTTTTGTTATCTTACATATATTTTTAAATTTTAGCTTAGTGATTTAAAAAAAATTAGCTGAATTTTTTTTTTTTTTTTTTTAGCTTATGGATTTTTAAGGTCTTTATTGGCTTAGTGATTCTTTTTAGATTAGTGTTGTTTGTTTGTTTTCTTTGTGTGTTGGGTAGGAGAGAGGGGGTAACTTAGTGACTTTTAAACATTTTTGCCTCGTGATTTAAAAAAATATCTTTTTCAGCGTTTCTATTATTTATTTTTTAAATGTTGAGGTTTCGATTAGAAATCTCTATTGAAACTTGATAAAACCAGACACTGTGTTTTATCCATGATATTATGTAATAAACAGAAAATCTGTTGTTCAGTGTGTAAAAGACATGATCAGATCAGATTCTATTTGAAGTGTTCAGTTGAATACTTCTAGATATTCTATTTTTGTAAAGAGCAAGGTGACCTTCTTCCAAGAACTCGTAATATATGTAATAATGCTGTGTTACGGATATTAACGATTGTTAACGTCTTAAGAAAACGAAGATCTTTTTTTTTTTTTTTTTTACGCTGACAGTTATGGTATTTCTTTCCTTTCCTAAGTGAACAAATATTACACAAGATCAGCTTAATGTGAGGTGGCACGACAAAACTAACCTACTCACATTACTCTTTGTGGGAGGCACTAGAGGGCACTCCTGACTTCATTTTGTAAGTGGAATCGGCAGGTGGTGTCTGGGAAACGGAACGCCATAAAGTAGGCTTACTTTACTATATGGGTTTCCTGGCTACAAATGATCAGAGGTTACTCGTGATAAAAAAATATCAATAAGCTGAATCTTTTACCAGACGAATTTACTTTTACCTGACCGAGATACGGCTCAGTCTTTCTCGAGAGAAAATAATCGTCCTGCTCAGCTTCAGGTAGGGAAGGAATCTCTACTAGGCAACACTTACTTCCCAAAAAGCGTTATTGCACTAAAAGGTCGGATTAGGGTCAATGTCTGAGGCTCAAAGCCGTTAGGGGACTCGAAAGATTTAATCAAAAGTTATTTCATTAGTGGACACAGAATTATATGTATTGTAAGCTTTTGTTATCTGCACTCTTGTCGTGAACAATTTCTTTTTCTAACGAAGCAGTACGGATTTGTGTTTAATGATGACTATTCCGACTGGAGAGAGGAGGAGGATGTAAAGAATATTCACAAATTGAAAATACATCGACAACCCCCCCCCCCCTCTCTCTCTGATATAAAAACTATGTTCTTAACAATTTACTTAAGTTTTAGAGAAATTTCTTCCCAAGAAGCTATACAAAGTAAATGCTTGAATTTTAATTGGGGCTAACCTTGTAAAAGTTTAACTTTTTCTCTTGAAAATATCTCGAGGGGCCTACAAAGTTTTCAGCCCCCCACACACACACACACACACCCACACACACAACCACCACCACCAAAAAAGAGAATGCCGAACAAATCTGAGCTATTTTTGGCACCACCCACAGATGCGTAGGGATAGTCCTCTCAGTATTAAACTCAACCTTGTATCAAAGCGGTTTGATGGAGGAATTTTTGTAAGTTTGTATTTACCAAACCCTCTCGCAATGAGAAGGATGAGGCGCGAGGTGTAGTTGGCTTGAATTCATTTTTCCTTCTCCTAGACTGGTTGCTGTTCCAAGGTCAAAGAGTCCAATCTGCCCTACTTTTTATGGGAGAGAAATATTTGGATTCATAACTTTCGCAAGAATATTAGCGCTGTGTGAATTGCACATAGCTTTGTCGAGGATTCGAACTCTGTTCGCTGGCTCCATTTTCTCCGGTGATATACGGCGCTTGTGGCTTAACAGTTCAGTAATACTGTTATCAACAGCTACATTTCATTCATTTACCATTTTTAGGTTGTAGTTTTTAGATAGAAACTTTGTAATGTTAAATTTATTTGTGCGTTATATTTTAATTTCTCTATGTGCAGTACTTCTACGACGTGCGGCATCTTCACGAAGATATGTCCGGCTTCCTTTCCTGGTTGAGCTGTGTTCGAATGAGACGTAAAATGGAAGCCCGAGATGCAGACAGCATGATAGACCACGTCCGGGTAAGTTGTTAGCTTCAATGCAGTTTTCCGTAAGAAGACGGGACAAAATAGTGTCAGTCATGAAACTCGTTGATAAAAGATATTCGACAAGCAACCCAGCTTGCGGATCGAGGAGAACATATCTGTGGGTATATTTTTACACAACCTCTCAGCACGGGCAGGAGGCAACACATGGTTAGTTTTAAGCGTGGTTTAACAGGTTTGAAATCGGTTTTCCTTCTCCTAGACTGGTTGCCATGCCAAGGTTAAAGAGTTCAGTCTTACCTACTATTCACCCATAACTGGAGGGAGAATAGATGGATTCATACCTTTGCCAAAGGTATTAATGCTATGTGAAATACAAACAGCCTTGCCCAGGATTTGAACACGGATCACCGTGTCCATTTCCTACGACGGTAACCATTACACCACAAATTCCTGCGTAAATGTTTATGAATCTGCCTTATAAAACAGAATTTGTTTTTATTTTTTAATCTTAAGCGAGGTATTCCAATGGGCTTTCATGCAAAGATACACTATTCCTGGCCGACCAGCAAAGACTTATATTCATCTGCTTTGTGCGGACACTGGATGCCGTCAAGAAGGCTTGCCAAGAGCGATGGACGTTAGTGACGGATGATGGGAGATTCAAGAGAATCTGTTCTATTAGCACACGATGATGATGATATTCGATATCAAAATACGGTCTTGAAAATCGAGAAGGATCTCCCCTCTGTCTTGGGATTGGGTGAGTTTAGAATACGCTGGCTTTCCCCTACAGAAGAGTAATACAATTCCCACAAAAAGGGGTCCTGACTATAGCATTAAATGGCATCCAATGATGAGTCTTTCTCATCAAGTAAACTGGTGTTTAAGCTAGTTTTGTCCGCCAGCTATTCAACTATGTGGAAGATAAAACTATGTTTCATGAAACCGGTATTTTTAATTTTGCTTCGTCTTTTGTTTGGCGGGGGTGGTAGTATTTAACTCAATGCTTCTGTTTTAATCACTGATCGAAAATTGCATAAGGAAAATTCTAAACTAAAACTCAGCTAATGACCGTTTCGGGCGACCGACTTGATGATAGCGCCTTTTTGTACATTACAAAATTCGAAAGATATATATATAAAATATATGAGGGTAATCATATAAAGAATAGAAAACTTTTATTGAACAAGAGAAATGAGCTTGTCTTTAAGTGTGGACATAGAGGAAAATTTAAATTATCTTAAATAATAAAGAAACATTAGTAAATAATAGAGATCAACCCAACAGCAGATATCACCGAGACAGGGAAAGACAAAGGTAGATAAGGGCCAGATGAACAAGGAATATTAATCCAAAAATAAGACCTGGGATTCTAGGGTGGTTAATTCCCCTTGACCATTTTTAGGGTAAATTTTTAAAAAATACACTTGACGACTATAATGAATGTCCCCACCTTATCTGGTTTATGTATCTCGATCCTAATTGAAACTAGAGAAACACCTAAGATGGCAACAGCTGGGTTAATTAACAGACATATCAGAAATAAATATAAACCATATATGAGATAGCCATTAGTTAAACGATCTGAGTTTGTTTAGAATAGTACACCTGCAAAAGTAGTAGAACCCACGAACAGAACACAAAACCAAAAGGGACTGACCAGTAGATTAATTCCACTCCTGTTTCTTAATTGTTCTAACATATAATATGTTCACACCCTCTGCTCACGCCTATGAACGAATGAGTTCCACTTTGTTTTTATTTTTATGTTTTTTATTTTTGTTTTATTTTATTTTATTTATATCCTTGTTTTCTGATTTTTAATTTATTTTTTAATTTCTTTATTTTCCTATTTATCTTCTGAATACGAACTGTAACTCCTCATTCGCATCTCTGGGACAATACAGAGCATGTAAAAAGTCATCCGACGAGACGGAGAATATACCAACAATATTCTCCGCCGAAATAAATTCATTATGACGGCTTAACCGAGTTTGAGTCTCCATTTAATTGCACTATATATATATATATATATATATATATATATATATATATATATATATATATATATATATATATAGTTATTATTATTATTGTTGATTTATATTATGATTTTTTTTTTTTTTCAGAATATCACCAGTCATTTATTGGATTACCAATTAAGAGCAGAAAAGCTATATGAACAAAGTCGAGATGTGTACCCCATTCATCATCGGACGGAGCCCATTACACACCCACTAAAAGCCAAAGCTTTGATCTGTTATCAGCATCAAGATGTAAGTGAGAATTTTCAGTAGAAAACGCCTCTTTCCAAAAAAGGAGGAAAAATTAGTATAATCACTATAAAATGTGGTGACCATGAAAATGTTATGATTTGGTGTTAGAATAATAAAATGAATCTTTTTTTTTTTTCTAAAATAAAATCAGGAAATCTCCATCCTTGTTTTATGTTGCTTTTATAATGTGCAGCAGTACCGTGTATCTTCTGAGTCATCAAAATCGACTTTCTCATTGCTAATTTTTCTCAGTCCTGAATCTGAATTAACGTTTATATTTCTCCCACAATATATTCGGTTCGATGTAAGTGATATCGTTTCCATCTCAACGAGAAAGATGGCAAAACTAGTCGAATTTGATGACAAAATAACGAGAAATTAGTCTGCAAAATTTCCCCAGCGGGTGGAAAATAAACCAGCAGGATTCATAGAATAGAATTCGACTTTAGTTACATTCGGCATTGAGCGCTAGAAAGTCGACTGGAGTCATACATGGTATGGTGTAAGGAATTCGTCTACCTCACAAATAACGGTGAAAGAGTTGAATATCAAAACATTATTTGAAGGCAAGGGCACCATGTTGAGTCAACTCGGGAAAAATATACGTGCTTAATACATATGACAAAAAATCTTGTGATCAGTCAAGATGAAATTTTTCCAATTTAATATACCTAGGTTCAATTCCAGGTCGAGTCATACCAAAGACTTAAAAAATGGTACTTGATGCCACCTTGCTTAACACTCAGCATTATAAGGTACATATCAAGGGTAAAGTAGGCCAATTCAAGGAAAGGAGTTGCGCCCTCCCCTACACCTTGGTGTAGTAGCTATTGAAAAAAGTCTTCGAGTCGCCCTCGACTATATTTGCCAACTTTACTTTATATATTAATTGATTAATACTATTCTCTACCTACCTGTCAGTGGAACTTAGAATATGCCAAGTGCATCCCTTGCAGAAAGATAAGACCCACTATGATGATGCAAAACTACGTCCAGTGGTGAGACTTCTGTTCTAGACCTTTGGGAAATATGCAGTGTAGCCATATACTACAATTATTCCAAGGTCCACTATGACTCGGGATGGTAGCACCTGTTTAGACCAAATAGATCTGTTTAAAGGTATTTTTATTTGATAGGGATTCCCAAATACCATGTAACTGTAAATTACTTGTATTAACATAGTTCATTGAAACTATATTTGTTTACTAAGGATTATCATTATTATTCGCTTGAAACTGTGTGCAAACAAATGACTATTATCGAATAGAAATAATTACTTGAAACCATATGAATTCTAATATTAGAAAGGAATAATTAAACCCGTACATCTGTGTGCAAATTATTTGTATTAGATCATAATACTTGATGTCATACAATTGTGTTCGTAAAACCTCTTAAGAAACAACATAAAACAGTGTAAACATAAATGGACAGTGAAAGTGTTTCCCCAACTTCTAGACATAAAATAACCCTTGAAGCGTTGGCATGCCGTTAAAATCATAGTACGTATTGCTGCTATCATTGTTATTTACTAAATATTACTCAGGCTGAAACAAGACCAACAAGGAGTGGCAGAACAAAAATAGGAAGATTGATGAAAAGCAATTTTCAAAGCAAAAGATTTCAGCCCGCCTGACTTGAAAATCAGAATTTTAAATCAATCAATATTCCACATTTAGATCAAAATATTGAATTCTTATTTTACTATTCTATTCATCTGGCCACTTTTCCCCTTTCAACTCAAAACCAAAAATCCGTTATTTTTGTGTTTTTTATTTGTTTTTTTCTTTTTTTTTCTTTTTTTTTTTTTTTGTTTGTTTGCTTGTTTTTTTTTTTTTTTGTTTTTTTCAGTAATCTCAATTTTAAAAAAAATAGGCCAAAAGTAGTCGAATCGAATGTCAAAATAACAAAAATCTATGTAAAGTTTCTCAGTGGGTGGGAAACACAGACAAACCAACGGAACACATGAAATTCGACTAAATTTCCACACGGCGTGATACTTAGAATTCGACTATCATCGCATACGGCTCTAAAAAATATTCATGGAAAATTGACTAAGCCCGAAAAATATTTTTAAACTTTCAGCAAATATTCAGTAAATGTTTCTGGCCTGTCGTCTGCATTTTTGAGCCATGATATCGAAAACGAATCTTTTTTTTCTTTTTAACGATTAAAATTGTTTTCAATTTTTCAGATCCTGATACTGAAAGATGAGACGTGTACGTTGTTAGATAACACTGAATCAAAATGGAAAGTAAGTATCTCTTTCATGTTACTCGATACTGGTTTAATTGGTTAAAATTCGGTTGTCCCAAATATAAATATAATTTATTTAAATCATCTGTTTTATAAATAAGACACAACGTGATATATCAGTCACGCAAACTGAGTAATGGGACATTCCGTAATAATGTCATTATTCATTTGCAAACACGACTATAACAAGGAAATTTTTCATTACTTAATATTAAGTTCAACATGTTAATACACTGCAAAAAGGATAGTTTTCAACTTCAAAATTGACAGAATTCTGACTAAAGAATTATTTTAGTGTAGGGTTCAAGTTGGAATCGTTGATAATAAAAATAAAATAATAATTGAAAAAAACAATGTCCTATCTAAAATGAAATTTCACTAAAAAAAATAACAGTATTTGCCATTTTGTTTAATACTGCCATCACTTAGTTTTAAAGATATCATTGAGGTGAGTCCCCTTGGGGTAGTGGCAAATGTATTGGACTGTGATATCGTAATAAGCGAGTTCGAACTCAAGCCGTGCTATTACATTCAATTTCGAACTTATATCCTTGAAACCCCTCCCCCCCCCGCTATGGGTTAAATAGTAGCACTGCAGCAGTTCTACAAGAATGGCTTTGGCATTAAATAGCCAACGAAGGTTGATATGCCATTAAAAAAGATACCAAATCAAAGATGATTTTTTTTATGAGCGATAGATTCCTGAAGCCTCACCCTAAAGTTTAGCAATGGTCGCCTAAACATTGTAGCGATTTCATGATAAAATCTTTCAGTTCGTCTGTTGTATATGACCGACGTATAAATATTTAAGACTTCACGAATTACTAGATTGCGTAATCTCAAGGAAATAGATTTAGTGATTAAGTTGGTCACTGGAGGTCACAAAGTGGTGAGATGAGGCGCTCTGGAAAATAAAATAGTTATTGGCATTACTCATTATATTGTCCAACTGCTTCACTAGGTAGCCCAGTCGGCTGGGGCTACACCGACTGCTTTTCTGCAGAGGGGTAAGGCTACCCCAATGAGTGTCCTGTGTATGACACTTAACAATTTGATGGTGAGGCTCTAGTAATGCTGGAGCTATGGGGAATGCGGAGTACCTCTTCACAGCCATCGCTACTAAGACCACTCTGGCCCGAAGTGGTACAATCTGAGAGGGTCCTATCAATGGATCAAATAAGACTGTTCGACATTTAAATTGCATACTTAAGCTAAATTGAATTGTTTGAAATAAAACTATTTTTATATTAAACTATGTGTGAATAAAAAAAAAACTGGACTTATGCTAAACTGAATTGTTTGAAACAGAACAGTTTGATCCTTTAACTGTGTGTAAATGAATGACTAATATTTAATTGAACTGTTAGTGAAACATGGCAATGCTTAAAAACATTAAACTGTGTGCAAACAAATGATTAATAGTTAGTAGAATTATTCTTATTAGATAGAAATAAGTGAAATCATTTAACTGTTTGCCAAAAAAGAGTTCAGGCTCGTTTAAGAATGTTATCAACAAAATGTGTTTACAAATTATATAAAGCAGATTTGGCATTAAATAAATTTCAGATCTTGAGTTTACAAAAAAAAAAAAAAAAAAAAAAAAAAACACCTTTTTACCAAGATCTGACCAAATATAATTAAATACTATAATAAAAACCATACCCTAAACCATAAAAACTCACATTGAAGACAAACCTTTTGTTGTGGACCAGTAAAAGGTCCGGAAGAAAGACACGAACTCGGGATTACGTGAAACAAGTATATTGAACGAAGGTATAAATACAGCATAGGTAAAAGAGTGTTGAATGTCAGTCAGACTGCCAAAGTGTTAGGCTGGAGTTAACTCAACGAGATGAATATTCACCCAGTATTCATTATAATAGGAAGAGTTCATTATAGTCCGTAAGGTACAATAACACCTTTCTTGGCATTAAATGATCCACAGAGGTTGATATGCCATTAAACAAAACTCAAATTTGAAAATAATGTGGGCAGTCAACAGAAATCTCAATTTCTCGCTTTTATGATGATCATACCAGGATTCTCTTGATCTGACGATCGTATAGGCGAAAAAGTAACAGTCACCAGGTACTGTTGACTCAGTATCTACACTATTCTAACTTAGACTTCTCTATCTATTTATCCATCTATATGTATCTTGTGGGTGAGAATTGTAATGTAATTTTACGGTATGAGAAAAGAAAGACAATTAAAAAATTAGTTGACTTATTTCACTTTAAGGATATTTTCATTAGAAATGAAATCGTATCGTGCAAAAACAAAGTTTGCTCGTAACAAGGAAGAAAAAAGCATATATGAATTTTATAATTATAGATATGTTTTAACGTTTTTTTGTTTTTTTTCTTATATGAGTTGTTTGTTTATTTCAAACTAAATACAATTGAGATATCAAAAGCCATAAGAAAAAGATGAAACCAAAACAACTCCAACAATAAAATCCGAAACCGATGTAGGATGTCGATGTGTTAAAAAAAAAATTTAAAAAAAACCATCATAAAATAAGCGGTACACCAGTGTCACGAGTCGACTTCGTTTTTGCGAAATAATATTACTTTTCTGATGAAGTTATCTTTATCGTAAAAAATTCCAATTTCCGTATTGTCAACCTATTCTCATATATATATATATATATATACACACACACACACACACACACACACACACACACACACACACACACACAGGTGGGCCGTTCAAAATGCTGTAAGCGTCACCCACATTTTAGATTTGTCAAACACTTCTGACCTTTGTATAAGCCTCGCCTGCATAGAAATTAAGACAAATCTGAATGAGTTTTTCCAGTTTTATAACAAGTGGTAGTTAGTTGCCACAACAAAAATGTTCAGCCATTTTTTAACAATCCTCCTATATATATATATATATAGTTCTATTTAAGGTCATAGTGTGAAAGAAGTTTTTGATTTCTTTCATTTTGTTTTTCTTTGTTTTGTTTGATTTCTTTTAAAAGTTTTTTTTATATTCCTTCCTAAGATAAAGTTTTTGTTTTCCAGATAAGAAATTCCCGTGGTAAAGAGGGGGAAGTCCCTGCAGTGTTATTAGTCATTCCACCTCCTAATTCCCGCGCTTGTGGGGAAATTGTTAGGTGAGTTTGTTTTAACTATTGCTCTGTCACCAATTTTCTGAATTCTACATTCTTCTTTTCTTTTTTTCATTGAAGATAAAATTTTTGAAAAAAAAAAGGGAAAAAGCGCGCATGCTATGTTCAAAAAGTATCTGATCTGAATCTCTATTTTGCCAAGACGGATTTGAACAATGCATGAAATATGTTTTGTTTTTTTCGGAATAGTCTCCTTGGTATTATTCCAACGAATTTCTCCATTAATCGAAGCACTTCTGAAATCTCTTTTCTATGGTATGAAGCTTCGCTGTCGTATTTTTTAATATCTTCCACGTCTTCAGATCTCTTATCTTTTACGGTGATTTTTTTCAGTTTAGGGAACAAGGGAAAGTCGTAGGGAGTTACGTCTGGAAGCCCAGTTGGCTTGGGCTGTTGAATACACCGACTGCACTTCTGCACAGGTGTGAGACCCGTCCCCAATTAATGTCTTGAAGTTGACACTAAATAATCTGATGGTGAGGCTCCAGTAATTTTGGAGGTTTGGGGAATATTGAGTATCCTTTAATTGAAATCACTTCCTGGTTCACTCTGACCTGAAGAGGTAGCACCTGATCATATTTACCCAACCCCTCCGCTCGGGCAGGATATGACACAAGGTCAATTTTTTAAGCGGATTTTAACAGGTTTGAATTCAGAGTTTTCCTTCTCCTAGACTAGTTGCCTAACCAAGGCTGAAGAACCTAGTCTGCCCTACTATTTACCCATAGCTGGAGGGAGAATAATTGGATTCATACCCTCCCAAGGATATTAGTGCTATGGGAAATGCAATCAGTCCAGGATTTGAACTCGTGTCGCCGTGTCCAATTCCTGCGACGATAACCATTACACCACGGGCACCTCTAAGAGGTAGCACCTGATAGTGTCCGATCTATGTATCAAATAGATCTGTTTGACAATTAAACTGAGTGCAAACAAATGTTTGATGCTAAATCTAATTGTTTCAAATAGAACTATTTGACTCTTTAATTGTTTATAAAAATACGACTGATGTTTTATTAAATTGTTAGTGATGCATAGCAATACTTGGATAAATCATATAAATATGGCTGCCGCTCAAATAATGCAAAGCTCTTCGAACGAATTGAGCACTCTGGTGTCCGGTAAGGTATAAAATGTAAACAAACGAATGCTACTATTTGATACCTTATAATTCCCAAGCTGACGTGGTACGCTTGTTGGCCGCGTGGTCTGATTCTAAGTCTAACGTAAAGTTGGGCGGGTTTCGATCCCAGCTTCAAGCGTCCTACGTGTCTAGCCACACTGAAGAGTTGTGATACAACGAAACAGTCTGTCTGTGGATGACTATATATATGGATTTGGCATTAAATAATCTAAAATTATTGATATGCCACTAAACCAAAGTTATGTCTGGTAAATGAGGGTGGGACAGCTGCACTTGCACAGTCGTTTATTTCGCATAAAATACTTTGTTCAGAAAGTATCGAGACAGGCTTCATTTTTTTTAACATTTTTTGAATTGGCACTGAATTATCAAAATGTAATTTTATAAACTGTTTAAAATTTAATAAACAATTTAAATTTCAATGTTGATATTTTTTATCACACCTCGTATTAAAGAGAATTGTTCCACCCCGTTAATAGGCTAGAATACGTTAAATGTATAACCAGCAGAGGTTTAAGACCCCTCCAAAAAAGGGGTTTCCTGGATATGACATTAAACTGATGGAATAATGTTCTATTAGACATGATAAACCAGGACATTGGTCAAATGAGTTGTGCACTCGCAAATGGTCCGGGAGACCAGGGGCCAATCCCAGGTCGAGTCATATCAAAGACTCAAAAAACGATACTTGATGCTGCCTTGCTTAGCACTTAGCATTATAAGGTAAGGATCAAGGGTAAAGTTGAGCAATCCAGGGAACTGAGTAGCGCCCTCCTCTACACCACGTTTCAGAAGCTCTTGAAAAGGGAGCCTCTCGACTAAAGTCGCCTACTTTACCTACTAGACATGATAAAATCGTGGTATAGTTCTTTTCAAGTCCACTCAAACCCGAAGCGTAAATATCTGTTAGGGTCCCATATATGTGTCAAATAGATCTGGGGGGAAATTATTAGTATCAAATAGGAATATTTGAAACTATATAACTGTGTGCAAATGATTTGTATTTGTAATAGTTACTTGAAGCTATAATTGTTTACAAAGGAAAATTATTTGTTACTTGAAACCATATAACTGTGTAAACAAATGAAACCATAAAATTATTTGTAATTGGATAGGAATACTTGAAACCGTACAACTGTATGCATATTATCTGTATTAGAAAAAACTTCGTAAATAACTGTATAAAGAACAACTTCACAAAACAATGTAAATGCACCATGAAAACGATTCCCTAACCTCGATGCATTAAACAACCCTCGACTTGTTGATATGCCGTTAAAATCAAATCAACCATAACACGTATTGCTGCTTTGATTATTAACTGAATTTTATTCAGTCTGGAACAAAACCAACTGGGAGTAGGGGAACACAAGTGGGAAGTTTGCCGCAACAATTTTCCAAGCAAACTTGACTAAAATTTCAGCGTCCAGAATTATGGCGTTTGATAAGGGTTCGAACACCTACCTTTCTTCAGCCTTGGTGAGGCAACTAGTCTAGGAGAAGGAAAACTCTGAATTCAAACCTGTTAAACTCCGCTTAAAAAAAATTGACCTTGTGTCATATCCTGCCCGAGCAGAGGGGTTGGTAAAAAAAGGAGGTGCCCGTGGTGTAGTCGTTATCGTCGTAGGAAATGGACACGGCGACACGAGTTCAAATCCTGGACGAGACTGATTGCATTTCACATAGCACTAATACCCTTGGGAAAGGTATGAATCCAATTATTCTCCCTCCAGCTATGGGTAAATAGTAGGATAGACTAGGTTCTTCAGCCTTGGTTAGGCAACTAGTCTAGAAGGAAAACTCTGAATTCAAACCTGTTAAACTCCGCTTAAAAATTGACCTTGTGTCATATCCTGCCCAAGCGGAGGGGTTGGTAAATAGTACCTTTCGACGTCGTTGGAAAATACACACGTATCTTGGGCACGAGGCAGACTACATGTCTATTGTTTGCAGTCTTCTTAGAAGTAAATTTCATGGCCCAATTTGTAAAGGACTCGGCCACTGAAGATGTCACGCTCAGATAAATCAAATTATTTTTTTTATTATGTAACATAGTCGAAAGCGAGACCTAGATCTCATTAAGCATATGTACATTTTCATCACTCAAGGTAGAATTAGGGAAACACCTACCTATGTTTTAAAAAAAAACAAAACTTTCTTATTCACGCTGATTGTTTCGCAAAAGGTAGGTGGGAAGCTGTCACATAAAAACGAGGCATAATCAAGTCATATGAATTTAAGTGTACATATAATTGTTTTTGACTGAGTGCGTCTGAAAGTGAATATTCGGGCATACGAATTTGGAGGTTCAACTTCGGTAACCATTAAGCTCCGTGTCGTAATTATTTGTAATTGGATAGGAATACTTGAAACCGTACAACTGTAAACATCTGGGAAGTGTGGGGTGCCCTTTATATGCCATTACTTACATGTGCACTGCGACCCTGATTGGTCGTAACAATTAGGTTCTTATTTATGTGTCAAATAGATCTGTTCGTAAATTATTAGTATTGGATTAGAATACTTGATACCAAATGTGTGCAAACAAATGATTATTGACCACAAAAGTACAATTTAAAAAAGATGCATTGGAACATTGAAAATAAAGTTATAATTACAAACACTTAAAAACTAGTTAAATTTCGGCACTAAATAACCCATAAAGAATTGATATGCTTTTAAACAAACTAAACAAATTTATACCAGATTTAAATTCCCTTGTTTATAACAAGATTAACTTTTTTTTATCATACTTTCTTCCTTGTCTGTTTTCTTTAACCATAACATATATAGGGGATATCTAAATATCACGTGTAAATTCATTTCGGCTAATGATTATCAGGTTCATATATTTGAAAGAGAAAAGTTCTTTTTTGTTTCTCACCTAGTTTGTAAAAATCATGATAGGAAGATTCTGAAATTAAATATAGAAAATTTTCCTTGTCACCTGAAGATGATTACAGTAATTTAAAAATTGTCTCTATTGATCGTCATCGGCGTTGTTGAGTTCGGTGAGCAATTTCACTTGAAAATAATAAACTCCTTTTAGCCAATCAAAATGAAGCACAAACAGATATTTTCTTCAATGTAGTGATCACTATAAAAAAAAATACATATATATATATATATATATATATATATATACACAAGATTGGTTGCAAATGTATCGACACTGACGATCTATATTTAACAATATAAAAATGAACTATGAATAAACTTTTTTTTAAATAGTCCTCCTTGCATTCGATACAATTATTTCAGTGAATTTTTTATTGGTCGGAGCAACTTTGAAGCTCCTCTTTTGATATGGTATGAAGCTCTTGCATTTCTTTTAACGTTCTCAAATCTCGATGTCTTCCCATGAATTTTCAGTTATGAAACAAGTTTCACCAAGATGTTTTATGCAAACAGAGGATTCTGCACTTGCATCATTTTGTTTTTTATCAAAAATATTTTCTTTCTGAAAGTATCGCAATTAATCTGTGCGGCCCAGTCAGCTGGGGCTGTAGAATAGACCGACTGCATCTCTGTAGAGGAGTAAGACTCCACCAATAAGTGTCCTAGATATGATGATCTGATGATGATGCTTCAATAACGCTGAAGCTTTGCGGAATACGGAATAACCCTTTATTGCCATTGCTTCCAAGTCTACTCTGGCCAGGAGTGGTAGCACCTGATAGGGTCCTATCTATGGATCAAATAGAACTGTGCAATTACGCTAAACTGAACTGTTTCAAATTAACTGTTTTTACTTTTAACCGTGTGTTTAAACTGCGTACTTATGCTAAACTGAATTGTTTGAAATAGAACTGTTTATATGCATAAAAACGGATTTGACAATAAATAACCTACAATGATTGATATGCTATAATACCAAACCAAGTCAAATTGTGTAAAGGTCATAACTTGATGCTAAAAATTGCTCAACTGCGCACACGTTTTTATCAAAATTTTTGAATTAACAAGAAAAAAAATAAAGATTCTGTTTCAAAACTTCTTTGATCATAGCCGCCATATCTGTCGCAGTGGACATGTAAGTTATGGTATATAAGGGGTACCCCACACTTCCCGGATGTTTAAGTTGAAAGTGATTCGACACGGAGCTTAATGGTTACCGAAGTTGAACCTCCAAATTCGTATGCCCGAATATTCACTTTCAGACGCACTCAGTCAAAAACAATTATATGTACACTTAAATTCATATGACTTGATTATGCCTCGTTTTTATGTGACAGCTTCTCACATATCTTATGCGTGTAAAACTGGAGCCCAACGTGAACAGTACTTTATAGCAAAATTTTATTAAGGCAATGCATTTGAAATTCTAAAAAAGTCTGCGTTTGTGACGACTATCCATTTTTGAACATCTGAATTACGGCGTTAATGAAAATGCCAATTAGAATACTTCATTCCTTTCTACGTAGAAGAATCAATCGCATCAAGAAAAAAAAACTGTTAGAACAAAAAACTAACGGCTTCACAGATCGTCTAGTATTCATTAAAATCCTTTGCTGGATATTTTGCTCTCTGACATTTTGCTTTAATAGAGAGTGAATAAAAAACCTGATTAAAAAAACATCTTTAACTAATTAACCTAAGTTTTCAGTCTACAATCATGTTCGAAGACTTTTCAAGTCACGTGTTTATTATAAGTTGCACGTGTGTACGGGCGGAATGATGCTGATTTGGGTCCCTTGGAGGCGAAAAAAAAAAGACTTTCGTATTATTTAACTCAGTCTATCACATCCTCCATTCCATAAAGATACTTTGAATATTATCCAAGTATTAGTGTTCGCCAATGGTCCGGGAGACCGGGGTTCAATCGCAGGTCGATTTATACCAAAGACTCAAAAAATGCCACTTGATGCCACCTTGCTTTACACTCAGCATTATAAGGTAAAGATCAAGGGTAAAGTGGAGTAATCTAGGAAATGGAGTAGCACCCTCCTTACACCTCGGTGTAGTAGCTATTGAAAATGAATCCTTCGAGTCACTCTCGACTAAGGTCGCCATCTTTACTTACTTATTAAGCTTCTTGGCGTTACAGAAGATAGTCGAAGCCCCATTCAACAAGGACCGATATTAGTTTTAGTATATCCGTGTTATAAATGGAAGGGAAGACAAGCTCATTTACACTTACAAAAACATTTAATATATACATAATTGCCTCTCGACAAAAGTATTTGTTTCTAAAGCTCTACACAACAAAAATATATATACATAGATTTATTGGGATGTTTATTCCCTGTGCTACGGAATACCGTTACTAAACATATCTATCGTTCACCCAATTGGCTGAGGCTATAGAATATACCAACTGCATCTCTGCTAAAGTGAAAGACCCCTCCAACGAGTGTCCTGGATATGACACTAAACTTCATCTGATGCTGAAGCTCAATAGCTTTAGAGAGTGTGGAGTACCTCTTTATAGACATTATTCCCAGGTCCACTCTGATCAGGAGTGGTAGTACTTGTTAAGGTCTTAACTATGGGTCAAATAAAACTTTTCAGTCATTTAACCCTTTGCAAACAAATAACTGATGTTCAATTGAACTGTTAGTGTGAAATATCAATTCTTGAAACTATTAAATTGTGGGCAAACAGATAATTAGAACAGAATTTAATTATTTGTGTCTGATTGGAATACTTGAAACTATTCAACTGTGTGCAAACAAATGAGTTAAGGCTCGTTAAAAATGTTATCTACAAATGTTATATATATAAACAAGATTTAGCATTAAATAACCTATAAAGGCTATAAACCTGTCTAGAAGAAGGAAATCTTTTAATTCAAATCTGTTAAACTCCGCTTAAAAATTGACCTTGTGTTGCATCCTGCTCGTGCGGAGAGGTTGGGTCAATATATAGAACAGTAGAATCTGTAGTGTTAAAATATTTTGGTATAATAGATTGATTCATTTGAGACCTCTTAAAAAAACGTGACTTTGGCTACTTAGACCTCTTGGTGCTTTGCGCCCACGGGCACTTCTGATCAATTCGTACCAGTTACGGTACACTTTAAACCATCATCTCATCATTATCATTCTCGCGTAGACAGCACGGATTTTACTCTCTCTCTCTCTCTCTCTCTCTCTCTCTCTCTCTCTCTCTCACTCCTCCAAACTACATCCATGGTCCGGTCCCCTGAAGCTATAGAATACACCGATTGCATCTCTGCAGAGAGGTAAGACTACCCCCAACGAGTATCCAGGATATGCCACCAAACAATCTGACGGTGAGGCTCAAGTAATGCAGGATCTTTGGGGAATGAGGAGTACCCATTCATTGCCATCACTCCTAGGTCCACTCTGGCTCGGAGCGGTAGCACCTGATAGGGTCCTGTCTATAGGTCAAATCGAATTGTTTGACATTCAAACTGAGGACAAATGACTTTTGCTAAATTGAGTAGTTAGAATTAGAACTATTTGATCATTTAATTGTGTATAAAGAAATGACTGATGTTTAATTAAACTATTGGTGATACATAGCAATACTTGGAACCGTTTAACTTTATTGACTTATGCTGAATTGAATTATTAGAAATAGAACTGTTTGATCATTCAACTGTGAGTATTTGTTTTTACTTATTTATTAAATATATGATTTGTAAACACATTTTGTAGATACACACAGCTAAATGATCAAACAGTTCTATTTCTAACAATTCATTTTAGTCAACAAAGTGAAATGGTTCCAAGAATTACTATGTATCACTAACAATGCAATTAAAGATCAGTCATTTGTTTACACATGATCAAACACTTCTATTTCAAGCAATTCAGTTTAGTATAAGTCATTAGTTTGTACTCAGTTTAAATGTAAAACAGTTCTATTTGATCCATCAGAAGGACCCTCTCAGGTGTTACCACTCCGAGCCAGAGTGAACCTGGGAACGATGGCAATGAAGGGGTACTACCCATTCCCCAAAGTTCAAGCATTCCTAGAGCCTCACCATCAGATCGTTTAATGTCATATTCAGGACACTCGTTGGTGTAGTCTTACTCCTGTGCTAAGTTACAGTCAGTATATTCTGACCCCAGACGACTGGGCTGCATCTCAAGGTAACCACCTCAACTTTTCTCAACTGACCAACTATAAACAATACGGTTTGCCAGCTGACAATTTTTTCCACATCCTGGACGTGGCTGTATACGTTTTATTTCACGCTAATGCCCTTAGAAAAGGCGTGAATCCAACTGTTCTCCCTCCAGATCAGCTATGGGTAAATAGTAAGGCAGACTTCATTCTTTAGTCTTGGTTAGGTAATATTTACCCTACCCCTCCGCTCGAGCAGGATATGACACAAGGTCAATTTTTAAGCGGAGTTTAACAGGTTTCAATTCAGAGTTTTCCTTCTCCTAGACTAGTTGCCTAACCAAGGCTGAATAACAAAATCTGCCCTACTATTTGCCCATAGCTGGAGGGAGAATAATTGGATTCATACCTTCCCCAAGGGTGTTAGTGCTATATGAAATGCAATCAGTCACGTCCAGGATTTGAACTCGTGTCGCCGTGTTCATTTCCTACGACGGTAACGACTACACCACGGGCACCTCCATTTAGTCTTGGTTAGGTAGTTAGTCTAGGAAAATGAAAACTCTGAATTCAAACCAGCTTAAAAATTGACCTTGTGTCATATCCTAGCCATGGCGGAGGAGTTTGATATATACATTGTTAGGCCTCCAAATGTTTTTGGATCCTCGGCCACTATCTGACTGCCCAAACGCTTAGCCCTCCTCTACATATGCAGTATTCTCACTGCGATCAAATATTTAACATATCGCGACGCTACTCAACCGAACAGACTCTGAATAGATTCGTTCAGAATTCTTTTCTTCGGGTCATTACCTACTAATTTGAAGAGCGCTAAAAAAGACACCTTTGCACAGCATGGTCCCGTTCCACGCCACCTACTTGTAAAATTAGACTCACCTGAAGAAGCATGTTTAACTTAATTGACAAAGAGGTAGTGTAGCTATGGCATCTATGGAAAGTGAACGGGATTCATTATAACACATGATGTTCCCACCCACTATTTCTGCTCTGTCTCCCGGTCTATTGGCGAACACTTTACCGCTGTGCCAATGGGCCGGTTAGGGTCCCATAGACCTCTTCAATCCTTTAGTGTATTTGAAACTATTCAACCGTATGCAAATAAATTAACTTTAACTCGTTTAAAAAGTAAATTACCTACAAACTATTCGCTTACAGATCGCACACACATGCACATAAATGGATTTGGCATTAAATAACCCACAAGTGTTGATGTGTCATAAATCACAAACAAACCCACCACCACCTCTAATTAAATGTAATAATAATAATAAATTCGAACTGATTCCAGTGTTGCACTGAAAAGAGGGTTTATTTTGAAAAAATTAGAAATCTTTATCCATACGTGTTATTCATTTTTCAAGAAAAGATAACTAATTGATGATCGGGAGTAAAAGTGGGGTGCTGCTTCCAGGAATTCTTCAAAACAGCACGTAGCATTTTTGTGTAGTTCCCATCTAACTTTTTTCTTTTGTTAGCGTCCATGTGGTGCATCCTCACAGTACTATTGTCAGTAGTACAGTAGTATTTCTGATGAATTTATTAGAGTATGATGAGGTCTTTCCTTTCAAGCGTCCTTTAGGAGGACACTAAACTATATCTGATGGTGATGCTTCAGTTCTGGAACTCTTAGTATTGTGGAGTCAGCCCTTTACTGCCATGACAATCAGATCCAATCGAACCCAGAGTGGAATTATATATTGGAGTCTAAGGGTTAAGTAAATCCGTTTGAAAATCATTATTATTAGATAGGAATACTTGAAACCATTTAACTGTGCGCAAATTATTTGTGTTAAGAATAGTTACTTGCAACTGTAATTGTTTACAAAGGATTATTATCATTAGTAACTTGAAACTATATAACTGCTTGCAACAAAAAAGAAGTTAAATGTAGGTCACGTGTCGATCGAAAAGGTGAAATTCAGTCTTGAGTTGGTTTTATTCGCCTTTTGAAAGTGTCGTATTTTGCGTAATAAATATGTGGTTGTGCAATTAGTGTAGGATACATATCTGTGTGTAATATATGTATTTTAATGTGTTATATATATATATGTGTGTGTGTCTGTCTGTAATATATGTCCAATATACATGTTTTGTGTAGTAGGTATCATACAATAAGTGATGTTTATACAACAGCATTGCTTCTAACAAAGCCTTCATCAGATGATGACTCTGGGTTCAGGCATGGTTTCGGGGCCGAAGCATCATTACCACTAACCCAGAGCGCCCCAGCAGTATCTCACGACACCACCAGACTTTGTCAGATTGTTGTCGCTCTGTGGGATTGCCAGATCCACGCTGATACCGTTAGAGCCTTATCTTGGATCTTTTTCGTGTATTTTCTCTTGTCCGATGGAGGAAGTCCAAGATTAGTTCAGAAAACAGAGGTTGAGTTGGCAATAAAACCTCTGCATCTGACTTCGATAGGAAATTCTGACACATTTCTGACACATTGTTTTCGCAGATCTTCATATTTTTCCAACTTACGCTGATGTGCCCAGTCGAAATTTTCTTCATAGGGAACCGTTAACTCAATAACGAAAACATTTTTTGCTTTAACGGACCAAATGACAATATCTGGACGCTTTGTTGTTAACGCTATTTCAGTTGGAAATATGAAGTTAAGTTTTAAATCGGTTGCGACGTGCCAGTCCGTGCAGCCCTCAAGCAATGATGGTTTACGCATATTTTCACGTGCAATTTTCGAAATATTTCCTTCTTTAACGAACATATATAACGAGTATATAAAGTACATGCGTATGTATATATGTGTACGTAGTAAATAAATAAATAAATATATATATACTCACATACATATATATATATATATATACACACACACACACACATGTGTGTGTATGTAATAAACATATATATTTATACATATGTGTATGTGCATAAGTAATATATATATATATATATATAGAGAGAGAGAGAGTAAATAAATTCTATACAATATTCCTAATAAGTCAAATGACGTAATTTAAAAATCAAACGCTGATTTGCCAGTTAAACGGCTAACTTTTTCTTACTATACATATTTTCCCGTAGGTTTTTGTATTTCACATTTCTAATCATCCATCGTTAACTTAAAATTATTAATATCACCCCTCATGGACCTGATGATGGTTCAGTAGAACCGAAACGCTATAGTGTTGACCCGTTAATAAATCATTCCTTCCACTTGGATCGTTGTTATCAGTTTTTCTACATATATATACATATATATATAATCATGTCGCGCTTCCAGCATGGATCTCCCTGAGCCTCTCTCGCCACCCTTCTCTATCTGTCCATTGCTCCTGGGAGGTCTTCAAGGCTATATCCTGTATCGACACAGAGCTGTGGTATATAGGTTCTAGCTGGTCGTATGGCCTTTACTGATCCATGTGAATGGGTTCACAGGAGTATGCCACTTATGAGTTCTATATATATATATATATATATATATATAATACCTGTGTAATGTAATATATAGATGGATATGTCTTAGATGCATTATTAAAATTCCCATTGTATGCTATCGTAATTAGACCAAAATAGCATATCATAACGACATTCTATTCGAACAAGATACTTGATATATTGTGAATTGCTTTAATTTCTATTCATAATATAATTTGATTTGCGATGGAATTTTAACGTTTGTGGGTGTCCGCGATAAATCTTATTTTTTAATCAAGCTAACTCTTGATAAAGCGGAGATAACTATGAAATGTTAAGTAGAAATGTTCTCTCCTTCCAAAATGGAAACATCCCAATCATCACAACTCACAGGTTTTCTCGTACACTTTCAAATTATTGCTGGTACCATATTATCAGTAGAATTGCACATAATTTTAATGATTGTGTGAAAGCATTAAAAAAAACCGACACACACACACACTTATTCAAACTTCCACACACACCCAATTTTTTATTTATAGTATTAGATCTTAATTAATAAAACTTGTTTTTCTAATTTTATCAGTTCTTTAGATCATAATGACTAACATCACACTGTGCGAGGTTATCTAAAATTATTAAGTGCTTGGCGGGTGCGACAGCGATTCTCTGGATTCTTCAGTCATTTGGCGATGACTATCACCTTCATTTGTGTTACTAGGACAATTAAAATAGACTATCAAGGTTGTATCTCTGTTCATGCTGTGTTAGATGACCTTCTATGCAGTTTCGAGTACGTATCAGAGGCGTGGTTAGCATAACTGTAAACGTCGTGGAAAAAATAGATTCTACGAGCCAAGCTCGAATATTGGTTGGGTATTTTCTCATTTCATGAAATCGCCAAAGCCCTTAGAAACGCATGAACTAATCTCTTCTCCCTCCAGTAACTATTAAATTGTTCGGAAAATAATGTCTAAATTTAGAATAAACTTTTATTTTTGAATTAATGAATTTAAACAGTGTTTCATTCAGATGTTCTAGAAGATCTATGCATTTCTGCAATCAATTAACAAGGTTATTTATGTTTATAGGATAAGACTAGGAGGTGCCGTGGTGTAATGGTTATCGTCGTAGGAAATGGACACGGCGACACGAGTTCAAATCCTCGATGAGACTGATTGCATTTCACATAGCACTAATACCCGTGGGAAAGGTATGAATCCAATTATTCTCCCTCCAGCTATAGGTAAATAGTAGGGCAGACTGAGTTCTTCAGCCTTGGTGAGGCAACTAGTCAAGGAGAGGGAAAACTCTGAATTTAAAACAGTTAAACCCCGCTAAAAAATTGACCTTGTGTCATATCCTGCCCGAGCAGAGGGTTTGGTAAATATGTATAAGATAAGACTAAAGAGGTCTTGAATGCTAGAAATATTTAAAAGCAGTTTTTACTTCTTTAGAGTGGTGTTTATTTGGGTCTTTTTATGCTTAAATAAGTACCCAGATGCTTGAAAAAAAATGCTTGTTGGTGGGTGAGAGGTCAGGAAAATAATATGGACGGGGCAAAGTCTCATACCTCAAGTAAGTGAACTTCTACAATGTTATTCTGCAACATGTGGCGAAGTATTGTCATCCTAGCAGCATGTGGCCGTGCATTGTTATGAAGCAAAATTATGACCACAATTGAAAAGTAGAGGCATCAATTCTGGGTTTTTTTTATGTTCATGATTAGGGGTATATGATCTTCAGTATCAAATTCTGAAAGAAGTGATAGAAAATTAACCAAGAGGATACTTTAATCATTAGAAATTTAGACTTTTTATACGACTGGTATTAAGATAAAGTTAGACCAGAATTTAAATAGTTTATACTAAAATCGCGTAGTATTTTCCGAACAACTTAATAGTAACGTCTCTCTTGACTTGGTAAAACAACTCTTAATTCAACTTAAAGCAATAGAACAGGCAAAGGTAGGAGCTGAAATACGAAGTTGTGTTCATCCCCTTTCTGGCCACTCTGGTGGTGACACTAAAGCCAAGTTTTATAGCACTTTGCTTTTCCCTTGAACAACGTCGGTATCTTGAAAAGAGGACTTAGAGCATAGGCACTTTCCAGGCCTGTGCTGAGAGCCAGGCACAGATCCATGGGCTTTCGCTGAACTGACAGATTGCATAATATTTATTGACTCCTTGTGGATGAGACAAAGCGTGACGATAGATCTGCGACTGGCTCTCGACACAGGTTGTGTTAGAAGGCCAGTAGGTCCCCATGAAGTAGATCCCTCCTTATAATGACACCGATTCTATACGATGAAAGAGAGAGGTGATGTAAAAGTTGCCAGAACGAAGTTGAATACAATCATTAAAGATTCTGGTCTCTGGTTTTCAATCTAGTCTTCTTTCTCTTAGACTGGTTGCCCTATCAAAGCTAGAGGGCCCAGACTTTCCTTGCAATTTACCTATTGCTAAAGGAGAAATTGGATTCATGCTTTTACAAAGGGTATAAGCACGCATTGAAATCTAAAGAGCTTCGTCTTCAATTTGAATTTGGCTCACGGAGTATATTTTCTTTAACGTCACCCACGCTTTCATTAATGTAATCCAACTATATATGAGAAAAATCCTAATTTGTACATATATGTATAGAAAATAAGATTGGTATGTTTTGCTAGTGGTCAAAATAAGATTGGTATGTTTTGCTAGTGGTCTAGCGTCATCAGAATTTAAAAAAAAAAAAACAATAAAAATAATCAGCAGAAATCTCTTTCAATAGCGATGGAGGTAAATTTTAGATTTAACCGTTCAGCCATTTTACATAAGTTACGTTTCAACTCCTTTAATGTAGATTTAATTTTATTGATAAAAGTTTTTGTCTTCTGACGACGCTAGTCCTTTCGTGATTTTCTAAACTATCACACACACACACACACACACACACACACACATATATATATATATATATATATATATATATATATATATATAGTAACAGTGTTGGTTGTCACTAATTCACTTAGTGGGTTTGTGGCGAACCAAGTGCGATATAATTTGGAGAGTGCTCAATATATGTGATAGAGCTATATATATAATATATAGATAATATATATAAATATATATATATATATATATATATATATATATATATATATTAGATTTATATATTTCAATGCCATTAAAGTTTGTCTGCGACCTTAGGTTTCATGAAGTTTTACAAACAACAATCATCAGGCAGATAACGAAAGGAAATGAAGAACTCGAAAAATACAGTCAAAAACCGTTAATTTCTACACAATTCCAACGGTTTTTGATTATTTTTCGATTTCTTCATTTCCTTTCGGTATCTGCCTGATGATTGTTGTTTGTAAAACTTCATGAAACCAAAGGTCGCAGACAAACTTCCATGGCATTAAATATATAAATCTAATATATATTTTATATTATCATTTATATATATACGCACACACACCGGCCAGTTGGCATAATGGTTATTGTCCGCCAATGGCCCGGGAGACCGGAGTTCAATCTCAGGTTGAGTCATACCAAAGACTCAAATAGATGGTTCTTAATGCCTTCTTGCTTAACATT